>JAECUM010002085.1:0-28309 GCA_016617855.1 Megalonaias nervosa
GTTAAATTTTATGGTGGTCATATATTTGATTTTATCAGAAACATCAGTAAAAGTGACCCTGTGTCTGTTTGGTTATTTCAAAGTTCAGAACATGATTACGATCAATTTGTACGGCCTAATGGTGATATTTATCGTACAGAATCTCTTCATGAAGAAATGAGAAATCTTGCGCTGAAATACACTTTTGACGATATCAAGGTTGGAGAATTATTAAATAATTGTTTTACCGTACCATCGGTTGCTGCCCATTTCGCTCAAGAGAAAAATTCATGGAAACCGACACGATCGGAATTTCTTGAAGATGTTCAGAAAAGTTGTATAGAATATGGACACGGTAGATTATGGAATACTAAATACGACTATGGTGACGTTATCTCAGTTGATATGGTAGCATGCTATCCTGGGAGTTTTCTTGGATATGGAGAATGTTCTAAATACTTTAAGAGATTTGGACATCCATCACATGAGATGACCAGAGTAGCGATAAATGGACCCTTACCAGATTTTGACTTAACCGGATTTGCCTATATAGAATCATTCGAGTTCGCAGAAGATCTCCATATTATTACTTATGTTTGGTTTGGAAGACATTTTTCAGAAAAATGTTGGGTTCCAATAGTACTATTGCGATATATGCTTGATGCTGGAATTTTAATGTCGTTGAGAGTAAATGAAGCAATTATATCGTATAGTCCACAGAAGCAAGTTTGGTTACCAGAGCCTGTCGATAATGCCAGGAAAGAATTTCCTGATCTTGACGAAGATGACCGTAAATGCAGGGACGAACATGATGAAAAACTTGCAAAAGAGCTTGGTAGAAAGATAATCGGTAAGTTTACTCAAGGTAGTTCATACGATTATAAACGACACTGCACAAGATTGATTATGGACGATGCTGAACTAGATTTTATAATCGCTGATACAACGGAAAAAAAACACATTTATAAGCCGATGTAATGCTTATTTATCAGATGGAACCAAACTAGGTACGATTGTGAGCTATATTGATGGCGACTCACCGCAGTTTACTCGTTTAAGATCTTCGATGCTAGCCTATGTTTCGATAAATCTATTGTCGATGATAAATAGATTTCCTCGTTACGCTGTCAGAGTTGCTACGGATTCATTTTATATACATAAAAAAATATAAGGATTTATTAAAACCGCTACTCGGTAATGGTGAATGGGGAACATGGAGGATAAAGCAAGAAAATATACTTAGTTATTCTGAATCTGCCGACGTTGAAATCAAGGAAATATATTAAAAAAATAATAATCAAGTATCAAAGTCATCAGCACCATCTGTATACGATCCTGTGGCTAGACATAAGACTGTTTATCTTAACAGGCAAAACAACTCGTGCGATTAAATTATTCATGAATAATAATTCAGATATAATTGTTTTGACACCTACACATAAATTAGCCAGGGAAATAAAAGAACGAGGAGTAAAATCATGTACATATCATAGTTTCTTTAGATGGTGCGGAGACACATGGACTCCTGGGCGAATGGGTGAGAAATATGTACCTAAGTATATTATATGGGACGAGGTAGACACAGTACCGTTAGAAATATTAAAAACATTTCTTGATTGGTTATTGACAAAGGATACTGCTGTGATAATGTGTGGCGATCATGGTCAACCACCACCCTTTGTTGGTCAGTCTCCACATGAATGGCTGAAGAATAACGTAGATTATTATAAGGAAATAAATGATGACCATAGAGCTATTGATGAACCGCTGAAAGAATTTAAAAGATTAATCAGACTACAGCCAGATAAAATGCAATGTGAGATAATGCGTAAAGTAATTCCAGAAACTACTATGAATGATTATTTGAATTTATGGAGACCTACTGATTTGATAGTCGCAAGTAGAAAGATAGTTCGTGATGAACTACAGGAGAAATTATTTCTGTTACATAAAGAAAAGTTTTCAGATCTACCTGCACCTTTGTGTTATCGCCCAGCAGATACTCGACGACAGAATATTGAAGTTGAAATTCCTGGTACCTTGGTTCCACCAAGGATACAAAATCTTGTACTGAATGATATTGTTTTGGTTGCTGTTGATGTTGTTGAGAGTGCATTGAGCATGGATAAATCTCCATGGACGTTAGGATACGCTATAACGATCCATTCTTCACAAGGATTAACTATCTCTGATACAAATATCTGGATTGTAGATGGTCGGATCGAATGGTCGAATTTAGTCTATCTCGCAGTATCTCATGTCAGAAGAATATCTCAACTGCATAGGGTTATTATAAATTTTACAGAAAATAATGATCAAACTGTTAATAATGACATAATAAGAAAAAAAACTATCTGGTTATAAACAATGTGACAAAAAAAAAAATAATCGTGATTTTGATATCGACACTGAATTTATTATAACACTAAAACAACGACAGAATAATCATTGTGCAAGCTGTAACTGTAATATGTTATGGCAATATTCGAATAATAATCCAAGACAATTTACCGTAGACAGAATTAATAGTGATCTTGGTCATATACGTGATAATGTGATGCTAACCTGTCTTGAATGCAATCGACGTAGAGGTTCTGGTTATGTAATTGTATGTGGTGGTAATTGTGTATCCGCAGGAATTACTTGTAATTGTTCACGCACAAATCCACGTTGAGGGGCTGTAGAATCTAGTCTGTAGATTGGAGGTCTACCAGTGGATCTGACCACGATAGAAATTGTATGTGTAGTCACGCTCCAGATAGGATCAGTTGCTCTTTTTTTACCACCTTCAAGTTCACCAGGTTCATATAAATATCTTACAGTTACATTACCTAATACTGGTTGTTCACGGCGTTGTCCGTTATCGCTACGGGGTATATATTTTTTTGTAATCGCATTAGAGTAATTTCATTATTTAATGCAGTTATCACACTTGGTAACCTTGCAACCCATTCACGAGATCGCTCACCGGACTTAAAGTTAGTAGATATTTCCTTTGCGTATTGATATCCAAAAAACCGCTCAGCAAGTGTTCGATTAAATCGTTCAACGATAGCCTGATCACGATGAATTTCAGTATGTCCTCGTCTGATTTTAACGTTATGTCGCTTCATCAACGATAATACTGCACCAAGAAATTCTTTGCCAGGATCAACCTGTAATAGCTGTAGCCATCGTAGACCACCACGTTGATAAATTCGTTCAAACGCAGATGCAACTTCAGATGCTGTCTTTGTTGATAATGGTTCCGCTTCTTTATATCTACTTGCAACGTCAACGACAGTCAATGCGTATTTGTATGTGCGTGATTTTCGTCCACGTGTTTTAATAGTATCGTGCGGTAAAAACAAAATATCTGCTTGATGAACTTCATTGGGAGTGCTGACATCAAAATGTGCGTATTGAATTTTTTTAGGTGGACGTAGATAGATTTGCCATATTGCCTGTCGTACTAACCACGCTGCAGCAACAGAACGTGAGACTTTTGCTGCTTCAGCAAGTTTAGTAATCGCTGCTTTGCCTCTCCAATATCCTCTCGGGGAATAATAAATGGATTCCATTATAATAGTTATATAATTAATTACCAGCCCCTAACATTATTTTACCTTTCATGGCAGTTTTTACTAGAAAACTAGCGAGTTTTTCTCTAACAGATTTATTAGGTATAGAATTTAACGCATGAATCAATTTTACATCTGCGAGATGCCGTTGCTGCAAATCTTTACTTTTATACGCAACATCATGAACATGACATGCTTGATCAATCTTATTTACTGGATGCTCTCCTGGTCTTGGTTGATCTTGATCATCAAGTCGAATATCAAGTCGAGTTCCAGGACCACAATAATTATATCCAGGAAGATGTTTCTCACCGGGGTATTTAGCCCATGGAGCTCTTGGCAATTTCCCTAATGAAGCGGCTATATCTCCACCTGACACTTTGTGTCCGGAGATAAATTTATATTTTTGTGTGCCACATTTTACACATTTACCTGTAATTGCACGTCTTTTATTTTTTGTTGTTATCGTTGTCAATCCAGTGGTGGATGTGGGTACTCTGCATCGAACGCGATATAAACTCATATTATTTATTATATGGATATAATTCATTTCTCAGCGACACGAAAACAAGAACCAGTAAAGCACCATCCAGCTCTTCCAAATTCTATCAGAATGATTATAATAGGTCCATCTGGATCTGGTAAAACACAATTATTACTTAATCTGATAATGAGGTGGATGAAGTGGGACAAATTATATTTAGTGGCACCATCTGTAGATGATCAAAGATGTTATGAAGTACTTAAAGATTTTAATCAAAATGCAAAATTATTGAATAAAGATGGCAACGATATTGTTGATTTTATCACCGATATTGATGAAGCCCCATCCGTAGATGACTTAGATGGATTCATTAATAATCTCGTAGTATATGATGATGTGATGCTGGACAAACAATCAAATCCAGCTAGAATATTTTCTCGAGGTAGGCATAAAAATACTGACGTGATTTATGTTACACAACGATATACGCAAATACCTAAGGTAATCAGAGATAACTGTAATATTTTGGTTGTGTTTAATGGAGTAGATAATTATACTTTACAGAATATTTATTATACTTGGTGTTCAGGGGATATGGATATGCTTAAATTTAAAAACTTCTTTTCAAAAGCACAAGCTGTTCCGTTCGGATTTATAACGATAAATCTACATGACCCAAGATCCAGATATCGTATAGGTCTGGATAAAATCTTTGGTTAATTTGTTCATTATAATATGTTCATTTGTTAAATTCACAAGAGACATTTGTTAGCAGCAGAGAGGGTGCTACCTCGAAGTTGTTCTCGTTGTTTGCGTTAGTTGACGAGAACAAGTATAAAGAATAGCAGTTTTTTTCTCATAGTTGGGACAAAAGTATGTGCGAAACCAAAATGGTCTGTTCACCCTCTCTGCTGCTCTTACTGAATAGGTACACTCTAGTTTCAAGCAAACGACAGGGCAAATTTCACAGGATATCAGTACTTAAGTACATTCAGTTTTTTTTTACAGAAAGCTTTTTTTTACAGTACTTTCAAACTCTCTTTTTGCTTTGCTGTTTTCATTACAAGAAATTATTTGATGCATTAAACATAAAGGTAATAATTTAAGCATATATTTTTTTAACAAAACGAAGATTCAGTCTCTTTCTAACGTGTGGACTAGATTTTTGAGAATCATTTGCATATTTTTAACAAGAACAATTTTTGATGCAAGCAATTTTAAATGTTCCACTTAGTTTAGCGACATAATAGTTTCGTTGTGCCCCAATCCATTAAAAAATATCATTATACACTCTCCATTTTGCTAACGCATGTTTCTTTTTACCGTTAATTGTTTTTTGTTTTTTTTTAAAAAACTTGTTTTCAACCTTGAACAACGCAGTGCAATTTTATGATCGTGATACATGCCTTAAATACTGTTCTCCAGGACCGTTCCTGTGGCCTAGTGGTAGAGCGTCCGCCTCGGATACGGGTTCGAACCCCGGTCGAGTCATACCAAAGACTTTTAAAAATGGTACTAACAGCAGCCTCGCTTGGCACTCAGCATTAAGAGGTTAGTGTTAGGACTGGTCGGCTTTGTGTCAGGATAATGTGACTGGGTGGGACATCATGCTACATGTCTGCGGCATGATGCCCCAGTGCTAAACATCACTATAAACTGTCACACTGCAGACGTCGTAGCGATCTGACTGACAAATTGTTAAAGCTACGTTAAAAATCTAAATTACACACGCACTCACACATACTGTTCTCCAGTTATTTTTTTTTAAAATTATTGTTGCATTTTAAATGATCTCTACTGTAATCCATTCTAAGATATTTGAAGACGGGAGATGCATATTTTCTGACAGTTGTATTAAGGCAACGATGACGTATCAAAAGGAAATGTTTGCTTATTTTTCATGCTGTTAGATAACTGTCTCAGAAAGTAATTAAAAAAAGTTTCATCTACATGAAATTTCCCATTCTAAATTAAAAATAGTCTTCGACGTTCTTAAAATGCTGATAAATTGCATTTTAATTTCAATGAGCACAAGTTGACATTTTTGGGTCTATTAGCGAGAGCAGATTTAAAAATAGTGTGAAGTATGAAGCAGGTATTTATTTCATATTTTAGACATTTATGTTCATGTTGCTTTTTTTCTTTGTTAGCTGTTTTCATATTACATCTTCAAGATATTTTAACTTTTGCCACATTTACCTACAATGACTTAGCAAAAATTGAATTTTCAAACAGATACATATATAATAAACAACCAAAATTCAATGTTGGAAACTTCTTTATCAAAATCAACGACAGACAAAAAAAAATCGTGTATTTTAACCACGAATAAAACATCATTTGTCTAAGAGGGTTATAATAAAACGATTTAAATATTTTAATGCGGCAGTATCAATAGATTTGTTTCTTGGACTGTTATCATCCCCTCAAGAATATATGTCAGGTATTACGTATTACTGTGATGCAGTTATATCCTAATTGATTGTCCCAGTATGTCAATACAACGCTAAACATTTAGGCAAACAGACAATTTGGTAAGCATACAGGTTAGCAAGTTATGCAAATAGTTCGGCTAACTATTATGTCTCACAATAAGTACCGTAGGTGCGAAACAATTTTATTGACCAGCTTACATCCTACGCAAGCCTGAGTACACGGATTTAATACCTTTTGACGAACTCACGACGTTATGTTGTGGCTGCTACGTGGCTACGAATAAATTCCTATAAAAGCTTTAGTTTTTCAGTGATTCTGGCTAATATTGCACTAAATTTTACATTAATTAGTGAGTTGCTGTAGCCCGTCAAAGTTTGCTTCACGGCCATTGAATCCAAAGTGGTAGGACTTAATAATTTTATTTTTACACAGTAAACCCAAAGTGAGTGGCAAATACTGTAATTAATTTATTTTGGTGTACGGATTAAATCTTAAGAATATGAGCTCGTATAGCTCGGATAACATTAGAGATGAATAATTTATGTAAGTGGTAACCTTTTGTGTTATGTTTATGTTTTTTTTAAGTTAATATGATGACATGTGCTTAGATGCATACAGACAAACATTATATTTTGCATAGCTCTTTGCTTTTTTTGAAAAATAAAATGCCTGGCCGTGACATTGGGTTTATGGTCGTTTTTCATTTATTATAGTCTCGTGACGATGTTTGGTTGGGTGTTGGTTTTGAATAATGAAAATAATGTTTTGTGGCTCAGCCAGAGCGCATACGATTAAAGAATAAATTTTATCCTGTATGGTGCGGTGCTGAGTTTGAGGAAAATGAGGAGTTGGTACTGGTCTTGGGTTCATGGGTGTTATTTTAGTTTTGTATCGGGGTGGGATGGATGGGAGGTATTATACTGGTTCTTGGATAAAGACAACGCGTTTATCCGTGACCTTGAGACCTGGATCACCACAATCACGTCCGACTACTACTGCACTTTTAAGTTACTAATTCATAACAAACTACTTTAGGAACGATCAGCTAGTAAAGCGTTACGCTATTATCCCTATTACGCCTTCTAGAACAGTCTGATAATAGTGCAAGATATGGGCAGCCGTCACTGCCAAAATAACATTAATCAAATGATGTAGTATGAAATGAGATGATTTAATCCAGCAAATGAAATGATAAATCCAGATTCGAAATGATATCGTGTAGTGAAACAATTTAAAGAACAAACCGGAACGATGGATTCAGATTCCTAATGAAGTGGTATGAAATGAAATGATTTAACCCAACAAATGAAAAAATGACTTCAGACTCCAAATGTCGTGGTATTAAATGAAAGGACACGTATGATTGAAATGATTTAAGGAGCAAAACGGAATGATGAATTCTGATTCCAAATGACGTATTATTAATTGAATTTATGATAGCATGACATCAAATGATTTAACCCAAAAAATGAAATGATGAATTCAGATTCCATGCAAAATGATATAAAATAAAATGATTTAAAGAAGAAAACTGAATGATGATATCTGTTTCCAAATGATGTGGTATTAAAGGTCAACCAGCCATACTCTAACATTTTTCTTTTTACATCAGATTTGCATTACATGAGTAAAAGTAGTTATTCTCGCACAAAACGAATAAAAAATTATCAAGAGTAAAGAAGAAATAATAATTTAATTACTCGGGCAGCAGAGAGTGTGAAGAGACCATTTGCTCAAAATGTCAGTTCGCGAAAAATAAGGTTCCTACAAAGGCTGAAAATACAAGGTCAGTAATATTCATCCGAAGCCTCTAACCGATCGAGATTTCTCTAATTGGGTTAGCTCATTTTGTGTTACTTTATTTTTGACGCTTTTGTTTTCCTTTTTTTTTTATGCGTGTTCGTTTACTTACCAGGACATTTACTATTGATCGTCACACTCTGCTGCAGTAGTGTCAACCGAAAATTTTATCGAGACCTACACGATACCTCGACCGAGGATCATGTAAATTTATCGTGATAAATCCGTGTGGGGTAGCTTGTGCTTTTGAAAAGAAGTTTTTTAATTTAATCATGTCCATATCCCCTGAACACCAAGTCTGGTGAATGTTTCGCAGAGTATGTGTATCGACTCCATTAAACACAACTAAAATATTGCAATTATCTCTGATCACTTTAGGTATTTGTGTATATCGCTGAGTAACATAAATTACATCAGTATTTTTGTGTCTGCCTCTGGAAAATATCCGAGCTGGATTTGATTGTTTGTCCAGCATCACATCATCATATACTACGAGATTATTAATAAATCCATCGAGGTCATCTGCAGATGGGGCTTCATCAATATCGGTAATAAAATCAATAATATCATTACCGTCTTCATCCAGCAACTTTACATTTTCATTAAAATCTTTAAGTACTTCATAACATCTCTGATCATCTACAGATGGTGCCACTAAATATAACTTATCCCATTTGAGCCATCTAATTATCAAATTAAGCAACAACTGCGTCTTACCAGACCCAGATGGGCCTATGATAATTGCTCTGATAGAATTTGGTAGCGCTGGATGATGTTTGACTGGCTCTTGCTTTTGTGTCGCTGAGAAATCAATGACATCCATGTTGTACAAATATAATAAAATAATATGAATTTATATTGTGTTCAATGCAGAGCACCCACCCCCACCAGTAGATTAACAACAATAATAACAAAAAAATAAAAAGCGTGCAAATTTCCAGCGTGGTTAGATCAACGGGTAGACCTGCAATCTACAGATTAGATTCAACTGCTCCTCAACGTGGATTTCTACGTGAATAATTACAAGTAATTCCTGAAGACACACAATTACCACCACCTTCACTTTTGTAAACTGGTACCCCTACGTCGATTGCACTCAAGACAGGTTAGCATCACATTTACGCGTGTGTGACCAAGACTACTATTAATTCTATCCACGGTAAACTGTCTTGGATTATTATTCGAATACTGCCACAACATTACTGTGTTACAGCTCGCACAATGATTATTCTGTTGTTGTTTCAGTGTCATGATAAATTCAGCATCGAGATCAAAGTCGCGTTTATTTTTATTTTATCACATTGCTTATAACCAGATAATTTTTTCTTGACAACTTCGTTGTTAACTTCATCATCGGTGTCGGTGAAGTCTATGATAACACTCCGCAGCTGAGATATTCTTCTGACTTGAGACACTGCGAGTGAAACTAAATTTGACCATTCGATCCAATCATCGACAATCCAAATATTTGTATCAGAAATAGTTAATCCCTGTGACGAGTGAATCGTTATAGCGTATCCTAGAGTCCATGGAGGTTTGTCCCTCGTTAACGCGCTCTCAACAGCACTGACCGGAACTAAAACAATATCATTTAGTACAAGATTTTGTTTATCACCGCAACCTGGAATTTCAACATTGATATTCTGTCGTCGAGTATCTGCTGGGCGATAATATAATGGTGCAGGTAGATTTGAAAATTTTTCTTTATGTAACAGAAATAATTGTTGCTGAAGTGTATCACAAACTATCTTTCTACTTGCAACTGTCAAATCAGCAGGCCTCCACAAATTCCAAAAAATATTTATAGGAGTTTCTGAAACTACTTCACGCATTATCTCACACTGAATCTTATCTGGCTGCAGTCTGATTAACTTTTTAAACTCTTTCAGTGGTTCATCAATAGCTCTATGATCATCAGTTATTTCTTCGTAATAATCCACGAACTTTTTCAGCCATTCATGCGGAGACTGTCCAAAAAAAAAAAGACGGCGGTTGACCATGATTACCACACATTATCAAAGCAGTAGTTTTCGTCAATAACCTATCAAGAAACGTTTTTAATATCTCTAGCAACACCGTACAAATTTCATCCCAAATAATAATTTTAGGAATGTATTTTTCACCCATTCGTTCAGGAGTCCATGCGTCTCCGCACCATCTAAAGAAACTATAAGTTTGAGATTTTACTCCACGTTCACTCATTTCTCTGGCGAGTCTATGTGTGGGTGTCAAAACAACCACATCTGAACAGTTGTTCAGAAATAATTCGATCGCACACGTTGTTTTACCAGAACCACCACATCCTTTAAGATAAACGGTTTTATGTCTGGCCACAGGATCATATACCGATGGTGCTGATGATTTTGATACTTGATTATTATTCTTGTAATATATCCCCTTAATTTCAACGTCGGCAGATTCAGAATAACTAAATATATTTTCTCGTTTTATTCTCCATTCGTCCCATGATGCATCAGAGCCAAGTAATTTAAACAAATCCATATATTTTTTATTTATATAAAATGAATCTGTGGCAACCCTAACGGCAGTATCAGGAAATCTGTTTATCATCGATAATAAATTTATCGAAACATATGCTAACATCGAAGATCTTGAATGAGTAAACTGCTGTGACTCACCATTAATATAGCTCACGGTTGTACCTAATTTTGTGCCGTCTGATAAATAAGCGTTACTTCGACTTATAAATGTGTTTTTCTCAGTTGTATCAGCAATTATAAAATCGAGTTCCGCATCGTCCATAATTAATCTTGTACAATGTCGTGTATGATCACATGAACTACCCTGAGTAAACTTACCGATTATTTTTCTACCGAGATCTTTTGCAACTTTATTTTCATTATCAGTTATATCAGGATTTTCATTATCAGAATATTTCTTTTGTTGTGGCAACCAAACTTGTTTCTGCGGACGATATGATATAATTGCTTCATTTACTTTCAATGATATTAAAATTTTATTATCAAGCATATATCGTAATAGTACTATTGGAGCCCAATATTTTTCTGAGAAATGTCTTCCAAACCACGCATAAACAATCAGATGAAGGTTTTTCGGTGCAAACTCGAATGACTCTATACAGGCAAATCAAAATCTGGCAGGGGTCCATTTATCGCAACTCTGATCATCTCGTGTGTTGGATGTCCAAATCTCTTAATGTATTCAGAACACTCTCCGTATCCAAGAAAACTTTCAGGATAACATGCTACCATATCAACTGAGATAACATCTTTATAATCGCATTTAGTACTCCACAATCCGCCGTGTCCGTATTCGATACAACTACGTTGTATTTCTTCAAGGAATTCCGATCTTGTCGGCTACCATGAATTTTTCTCCTGAGCAAAGTGAGCAGCAACTGACGGAACGGTAAAACAATTACTGAGTGATTGTTCAGCATCATCGGTACATTTCAACGCAAGATTTTTCATTTCCGAGTGGAGGGACTCTGTACAATAAATATCTCCATTAAGCCGTACAAACTGATCATTGTTCACAGATTCTGAACTTTGAAATAACCACACGGATACAGGGTCACTCTTACTGACATTTTTGATAAAATTAAACATATAATCGTTATAAAATTTAACTGTTCTGTCTCGTGGAAATATTGTTACGGCCGATGTCCATGCATATGCGTTATAATCAATAATCTCTATCGGAGCTCCCCTTGATTCATATTTCGATTTGTATAAAATCTCTCAGGTTAGTGTTTTCACCGTAATAGGAAATATTAATTTCTTCCGAGCTCAGCAACGTCGCTGATAGACGTTCCGGTATCTTTAACTGTTTCTGCCCACGTATTTATTTTTTTACGTCGTAAATCTGTTAAACCGCTTCCACGTATCGCGTTTGTGAAGTGTTCTGTAACTCGCTCAGCTACACAATTTAGGCTTGACAGTTTCATCGGTTTGAGATCATCAACGCTAGGTTGATCTTTTAGCGGATACATGGCATAAACAACTGCAGTCACAGGATACGCTCGTTCATAATATGGTTTTTCAATACCAGTCAACATTCCTGGTTTGGTATTTTTATTGAACGTGACAATATTATTTCCAGTGTGAAGTCGGACAGGGTCACGTTTGTCACGGATAATCCAAGTGTCGTCGTCTGTCTCTACAATAAATTTTATTAGAATAAAATATCTTTGATTGTCGAGATAGTTAATAATCTTTGCTGCTCGCTCGTCATTCATTCTAGTATCGACAACACTTTTGGTGTTGCTCATGATTCGGAATGTTGACCACACATGAGTCGCGCCATCGTCGCGAAATTCCTTCTTGGCTTCACGGATACGATCAGTTATATCCCTATTCGTTAAAGCCAGATCTTGCATCGAAAAACTAAATTTAGGTTTCGACAATTTGTCAAGATCGAATCTGGCTTTAGAAGGCTTGATTACAGATAATCTCTCAAACTCCTCCATATTATAATTAAGGCAAATATATATTTAAATTGAAGTGTAATTATATATATAATGATTCAAACAAAGAATAAAAGCAAGTGGCTTATAATAGGTTATTCAGTTCCTTGTAACAAAGCTTGTGTAAATGAATTCTGTGGACGTCACACAGAGTCAGAATTCTGCACGTGGTCGTACTGGTAAGCACGATAAACGCGCAAAGGTTGTTAAATCCGTAAATGTAGAGACAGGCGAAGAATAATATTTCAAGTAATGAACGCAGCTGAAAAATATTTGGAGATTTGCATGCCTTCAGTAAAACGTGTCGCGGATAATATAACTAAATCGGCATTTTCAAAGGAATTCGAACAAAAAATAACATTTCAGTATTACACACATGAAGGGAGATAACTTCTGTCAAGCAACGCTTTCTCCGTTAGAGTTGCCGGCTTGTTACTGCGTAATATTACATAACTGCCGAAATTATTTTTTGTGTCCTGCTTGACTTCGTCTGACCATGGCAAAGTCAGGGTGTGTCTCTCTTTCTTGTATGTTATATCCCTCAACTTCGTCCCTAATAAATTCAGAAAAACAATAAGTATATCGTTCGCAAGTTTGATGTGTAATTATACATGCCTCAACTGTGTGCTAAGTTATTTTTAGATAGTCGTACACATGTACTTTAACTCCAATGACATCTAGCAGAAACGTAAGTGCAATTTATTTTAGAAATTGAAATAAATCCACGCTGCAGTTCATAATAATTGTGATTTATTCAGTATACTGATCAGCATAGGTAACTTCATAATAATTTCTGAAACACATATTTGTAAGGATGAGCTTGTGGCGCAGTGTTATAGTGGCGAATTCTCATACTCGAGGTCTAGAGTTCTATTCCCGTGACTAACACATTGCCGATGGAGAGCGATTATCGCAGTTTTTCATTAAAAAGTGGGGGACTCCAAGCCCCATGTACACCCCCTTACCACGTCAAACAGCGTGGTGTGTTTTGCACTCTCCCCGGGGTTTGATATGGGGGGATGTACAGGCCTAGACAGCCCTCTGAATCGCTAAAATTTCGTTTCGTTTAGAAATTTGCTGGGGGGGGGTGTCTATGCAAGAATTTGTGGAGCCTCCAAAAATAAACAGTAGCGTGATGGGAGCTCTCAACCTCATTGAAGGGTACACCTCACAAGGACATTCCGAAAGAATGTCAGCCAAAAAGAAAAAGCATCGTGTGGTGCCCCATACAAGTCATAAAAAAGGCATCAATAAGGGGACCCTAAAGGCAGAAAAGGCAAATGAAGGGACCCCTTCCTATCATGCTACTGTTTATTCATATTCTGTTTATTATTCAATTATTATTCAGATTATTATTTTTATTAATCTTTTTTTTTTATTAATATTTTTATTCTGATTATTATTATTTAGAAATATTTTTGTTCTGATTTAAATAAATATTTATTATATAAATAATTACGAAAATATTAATGTTATTATTTCTGCAATTCAAAAATTACAATATGACGGTATAAAAATTTCTGATGAACTTAATCCTGAAAAAATTATTTGTGATTTTGATTCATTATAACAACTAAGATTCGAAAATAGATATACATTACCAGCTGATTATAGATTCATTAAATTATTGCAGCGATCAATGATGCAATCCTTGGTAACAGTTACAGATACGCAGGTGAAACTATTTGTTCCACTCGCACACGCAATTGAAAAAATTAGATCACAATTGTCTCACGAATACGAAACAAAAAAGATTGTGAATGCTCGTATAAGACAGTTGAGAAAGATTATGTCTGATTGTGAAGCGATCCATAATGTCAGTGATGATTGTGATTGTGAAAGCGTTGTCACCAGTGACTGTAGTGACAATGAAACTAGTAATTGTGAAAACACTGTCACCGTGACTGTGGTAAACAGCTAAACAAAGTGAAAATATAAAACCTTGACTCCGTCAAGAGTGAGAATTCATTTCTGACTACAGTAAAAAAATATTTATTTTTATTCAGATTATAATATTTATTCAGAATCAGATTATAATATTTATTCTATTTAGTCAGAATCAGATTATAATATTTATTCAGAATCAGATTATAATGTTTATTCTATTTAGTCAGAATCAGATTATATATTTAATCAGAATCAGATTATAATAATATTTACTCAGAATCAGATTATAATAATTTTTACTTAGAATCAGATCATAATAATATTTATTCAGAATCAGATTATAATATTTATTCAGAATCAGATTATAATAATATTTATTTTTATTCTGATAATAATATTTACTCAGACTCAGATTATAATAATATTTACTCAGAATTAGATTACAATATTTACTCAGAATCAGATTAATTCTGATAATAATATTTATTCAGAATCAGATTATTATGTTTATTTTTATTCTGATAATAATATTTACTCAGAATCAGATTATATTTACTCAGAATCAGATTATAATATTTATTCAGAATCAGATTATAATTATTCTGAATCAGATTATAATAATATTTATTTTTATTCTGATAATTATATATTTACTCAGAATCAGTTTATATTTATTCTGAATCAGATTCTTATATTTATTTTATTCTGATAATATTTATTCAGAATCAGATTATAATAATATTTATTTTCATTCTGATAATAATATTTACTCATAATCAGATTATATTTATTCTGAATGATTATATTTATTCTAAATCAGATTATAATAATATTTATTTTATTCTGATAATAATATTTACTCATAATCAGATTATAATAATATTTACTCAGAATAGATTCAGATAATTTATTTGACAGATTACTTTTTGTTTTACAAAATACTGATCCTGGTGTTCTATGATCTTACATAGAGATTTATATATAGTGATTCTCCTCTCAAATCCAACAAGTGTCCGGTTTGGTCAGTAGGTTGAAATGTATCCTTGATAATAGCGGATTATGACATCGCAGATAAACAGGATTAATTGGTTCTGATACAATTAAATATCCTGGTGGGACTTGCGGAGTAAATGTATATAAACGTATCCTTGCTGGGTCTGACTGGATTTTTCAAGGTCTACTTGAAAACTTCCATCAGTTACATCGCATACAAGATTAACTGCGATCGTTGAAGTGATATTTACAATGCCCGGCGATACATGACGGCCACCCCCGTATGGATCGTTATTGTGTTTGAGAATACCTGCTGGAGGATTTACTTTTCTCTATGATTCGAGAACCTTTGGAAAATTTTCATCGATGATATCGTTGACCGATTTTTTAGCTCGTCAGTTTTAAGTTCAGGTATTACGAATGCTAATAATTGTCCTTCGGGTATCGCAAATGTGTTTATGAAATGTAGTTTATAAGTTGAAGGAAGGATATTCGCTCTTTCGATGACAATCCGATTGTAAAATTCTAGGTCTATTTTAATTTTGTCTATATGTTGTATGGTTTTGATGATTTGCTGTTTTACATCATCATCGTAGTGTGTGATAATACTAGAAAATAAATTTCTTAATTCACTGAGCATATGAGTGTTCAGATTTAATTACGTGGGAAATTCTATTAATATCTCCTTTGTCAAATATTGTTCCATCAATAAAATTAAATGTTAACGCTGGAAGTCTTTTACTATCAGACGCGATAAAATAAATTTTCTCCTCATTCCATAGATAATATTTTCGTCGATATTCTGGAACCTTTATGAATTTTCTTTCATCTGTAACATAATAATCGGATCGTTTCGGTTCTGACGATCCTTGATAAGCCGGCGCAATATCAGGCCAACCTAGAATGCTTCTGATCGATGATTGATATATATCTACGGCATAATCTTGCGAATTTATTTCAATCGCGGCTAATAAAATTTGGCTCATGAACAGTGATTGCTATCTTGGATTCCTTGCCTGTTATAGATTTAATCCGGCGCTGAAATTCATCATTAATTTGTTCGATTTGATAACTGCCAGTGGGTATACTTACGACTTGCCAATCTGGTGTTCCGTCGGGTTTATTTTTATTTGCAAATACTAATGAATTATTTGGTTGTAATCCACCGAACGATTTTGATCTGATGTTAGGCCAGCTGTAATAAACTCGTAATTGTGCCATCGCTATTTCTTTGGCTGAAATTGCAGTTGGAAAACTAATGCTAAATTCAGGATTAGTTTTGAGCTTGCTGATATCATCGTGGTTTTTGGTGGTGCTGTATTAGTGACGATCTGTTGTAGTAGTTCTGTTGACGACAATATTCTAAATCCCTGATTTTAAATCAGGATTCCTGCTTCTCTTTCTATTTGATCTCGCCTCATTAATTCTAGATCCAGATATTGAATAGGGTCTTCTATTTTTTCATCAAATACTTCATTGTAAGTTTTTTTTTATCGTTGCGAACTCCTCATTGGATATTCTACCATCACTGAGATACGACGAAATTAAGGATGACAGTTTGGAGTATGCTATCATCGCCGCGTGCATTTTTATCGTATACTCGTGTAATTTTGCGTTTGTGCATGTAGCTATTTTTTTGCGATGATATTAAGAATACCAGCGATTGATGTTGCGGTTGAAACACAAACTGTAGCAACCGCCGGTGACGCCATAGTTATTGTTGATAGCAATACGCTAGTTCCAGTGATGACTGCTGACACTGAATAAATAACTACGTCGATGACAACTACGCGTCTGCGATATTTTTTAACTTTTACTGCGTACTCGTCAATGATATTTTTATTTTAGTCTGCCATCCACTTACTTCATTATATTTGTATTGGTTAGGGTCGATTGGATTTCGATTCATTATATTTTTATTAAGTAATCAATTGAGGTGTTTCAGCGACAAATTCCAAACACCACCAGTAAGACGCTGCGCTTAATTTTTTATCAAATGGTTCCAGTATAAATGTTTCTTCCAACGCTTGATTTAACACAATAGACACGGTTCCAGAAAAATTATCGGTTGAATGACGCCATGGATAAGTGGTAAATATCCTAAATTTTGCAGCGGTGAACACGGACAGCCTATACATACCAGTGACTTCCACGGTATGTTTGATATTGTTATTTAGCTGTGACCATGTTAATGATCTTGATGATACTGTGTATACCACGTTGATAATCTGCTTGTGAGAACTCGTGTACGTATGTGCAACTTTATGAGGTGTATCGGAAGATTTTGAAATGGCATCGAGTACAGCGAGTACTTCACGGCCGCATATTGGCGGATCAGTTATTGTCTGTGTTAGTAATGTTGAATACCAGATTGAAATACTGTGCATCTTGCTAACATATTTTAAAAATTCTTCTGGTGGTGCCAACCCACACGAATCGAAATAAACAATTCCACATGGATTAATTGCATATGCAACCCAATGAGTACCTGGACCAGAGTTTTTATCGAGATTAATGATACCAGTTTCAACATTGTTTGGTTTGTAAGGTAATTGATCACGCATGAAAACACCTCTGAAATTTTTGAAGTTTAATCGCGCAACAGCATCAAGTAAATCAAACTTGGACATGGGAAGTATCAACGAAGTGTCCCGGGAAGTCTTAAACCCTTCCCGTACCATGAATCCTGGCAGTCTGACTTCCGTTCCTGGCAGTCTTAGACCCTTTCCTTTTTTGGGGGGGAAGTTTTTATTCTGTGACTTGTTGCTTTCATCAGCGCCATCCCAGCAGCAGTTCCAACAGCACGAAGTGCAGCTGCTTTTGCGACAGCTGGGGCTTCAGTGGCTATCAACGCTGATATAGCTGCAAGAAGTGGAAATATACCACCCGTCTTGACGATGTCTTTAATGGCACCCGCAAAAAGATTAAGTCGTATGCCGGTCTTTGATCGTTTGGTTTTATTGAAGTGCTTGAGTTGACGTTCTGTCAGTGATAGTTTATTCGGACCTCCAGCGATTTGTTCTTTTTTTAGTGATATTTTTATTCCACAGTTTTCTTTTGATACTGGTTGTAGTTTTTTAATCTGACCAGGAGTCAGAATGGCACTAACATGATGATATGACATTATAATATCATGAGCGATTTAATTACATATTTTCTACTGGTGCATCAATGACTCTCATTCGTCCACCAACACCTTCAAGCAGCATTGTTTTGTCTGAGAGTATAACAGCGATTGTTCTGTAACCACCAGGAATAACAGTGGACCAAGTATTTTTGGCGGTCATCGTGCTACACGAGCTCGAAAGTGTATATCAACGACAGATTGTCTAAATAAATCTAAATGTTCCAACGAAAAGTAATAGATCGGATACAGCGTTTAAAAATCACGCTGGGATATCTGCAAACCAGAATCAACATTCTGATCACGCCCCATAAATGTCATCAACCGATGATAAGTACGTGCTACATGATTGTGATCAAAATTCAACAAAACTTCTTCGGATGGTTCTTGATGTCCATTTATCCTCAAAGAAACTTCACTAACTCCAAGCGTATCAAACACCATTGGATTTCGTACCTGCGATTCTATTCTGGCATTTTCCTGAAATGCGATGAATATATGTCGCGGTGCAGAAACGCCCTGCTGTGATGCTATCTACCATGTAAATAAACCAACAACTTCACTTGTAATACTGTCTGTTGTCATTGTCAACCATGACAATGTTGATTTACCACCTTGATCCATGAAAGAGAGTAACCGTTGTTCTTCGGCAAGCGATGGAGTCATTACTGGTATCCACAACGAAAGTTTTGTTAGTCTTACTATGCCTGCACCAACTGCGTTGGGTCGCCAGATTCCATCATTGTCAATGTCTTTTCTAACAAGTACAATTGTATGCTTGGCTCCGAAAATAACCTTTCTGACATGTCTGCAGAATCCAAATATATGCGATAGTGGAATCACACATGAAAACTCTTCTTCATCATTTAACATTAATCTACGTGCGGAAAATCCTAAGTTGAATTCATCGTTCATTGATGCAACTTCAGTTCCAGCTGCATTTAGTGTTACATTTCTGCTTTCTGGATGATTAGTTGTATCCTTTGCAAACATCATTGACGGACCAGCTGATCTCGAGTAATCATCGCTGTATCTTGCAAGGCCAAGTGTTGTTGTGGCAACGTCGACGTTTTCCAGGCATGATTCAATGTGTCTTCCGTCAATCATATATGTGGCGCTTTTAAATAACACCATAATACCATTGTTGACAAAACCAGGTCGATCTAAAATTCCGTATGCTGTACCATCTGCTTGCAAAAGTCTCCCTTCTACTTCATTGAATGCATCAGCGGGTAAGAAATATCTGCTTGTATCCTGAACTTGTAGTTCGATTTTTCCACGCTGATTTGGCTCTCGTGCGTCATAAGAATAATACTGATAATCGCGCACAGACTCATCCTTGAGTACTGGTACGTCCATGTCGAATGCGGGATCAGATACACGTTTGAACATATTTATTATATTTGTTATCGTCTAACACGAAGACCACTTCCCACTATTAAACTTGCAGTTATATTTTTTTCTTTTTCTGACATGGGTACACCAGTCAACTCTGCTAGTTTTTGATTGGCAGCTTCATTGATTATTTTACTAACATTTGCAGGCATCACTTCAGTGCTGGGCAATTTTACAGATTGCGGTTTTCGTCGTATTAATCGTGCAAGCCTATCCTTGATTGCCGAGAATGCTTTACTAGCAACATCACCATAAGCACCAATACCTTTTTCACGAACAACGTCAATAGTTTTCATTCCCATTTGTTTTACAATCGGTATTGCTTTTGGGGCCATCCTTCTGAATAGACCCCGAACAACATCACCGAGTCCATCACCATAAATCGCTTTATACGTAGGTAATCTCGAATTTATCACCATGACCATTACAGGTCCACGTTGAGCATTATGTATGATCATCTTATTTTCTTGTCACTGATCTAATTGCATACCCTCAATCAATCACTGCGGTAATCATCGGCGATTTCATCGATGAGGGACCGATAAACATTAATATCCATGATACCACCTGTAAATAATCTCTGACAAATATCAGCTGCTTCATTTATGATTTCTGGGGAATTATTACCAGCTCGTTTTCCACCAATAAGTACTTCTAGTCTGTCCACGTTGGCAAGAACGTTGCTGGGACATGGAGTAATAAGACCACTTCCAGTTGTTTCTTTCTTACTTGGTGAATGTAATTCCCTCCTTCGTCTAATTTCTTCAGATTCCAAATCTTCTTCTTCTTTTTGTTTCCTTGCTCGTTCAACCTGTTTAAGTTTCGACTTTACTTCTTTTTCTTTTCGTTTTCTTGATTGTTTAGCTTCTTCAAGTTTTGACTTTATTTCTTCTTCTCTTTGTTCTCTTGCTTGTTTTATTTGTTCAATATACTCAATATGCCCGGTTAAAACTATCAAACTGATTAATATATCTCTAAGTTCTGATTTGCGAAGTATAAGTAGCGATGCGATATACATCCCTATTCCAATCGGCAGATCTCATAGTTTTAACATATTCGGGTTTTACATACTTATCTCTTTCGTGATATCCATACGCGGCAATATCCATTACTTGGGTTTAGTCCCTGACATCGGCAAGACCTTCAGGCGTGAATTTATCTGTGGTGCTAGTTCTAATTCTTGGAAGAGGTTGTTGCTGATCTTCAGGTGGTGGTTGAGGAGGTTGAAGACGCCCAGCAATATCAGCAGGCAACGTTTAAAGAGTTTTTGTGTTGCCTCGGTTGCTTTAACAATTTTCTTTGTTGGTTCGACAATTGGTTTAAATAATTGTTCTGCACCTTCTGCACCTTCCATCTGAGACTCCTGACGCGCTTGTAGTTGTTGCTTGACAGAATCACGGACGGGGAGATACTTCTTAATTGCCTCTAGTCGCTGTCGAGCTAGTTTAGCTGTGTGAGATTCCATTATTGATGTAATAATGATTTAATTACAGCAGCGGAGAGTGTGACGACCAATAGTGAGTGTCCTGGTGAGTAAACGAATACGCATAAAACAAATGAAAACACAAGCGTCAAAAATAAAGTAACAAAATGAGCTAACCCAATTAGAGAAATCTCGATCGGTTAGAGGCTTCGGTTTGGCGTTATTGACCCTGGATTTTCAGCCTTTGTAGGAACCTTTATTTTCGCAATCTGACATTCTAGATAAGTGGTCTGTTCACACTCTCTGCTGCTACTCGAAAAGAAGTATACAACGCTGTTACCTCCCCTTAGCTACGATTTCCCACCTATAGAGGACGCCAACAGGAAATGACGTACATTTATCCCCACAAGACGAAGTACATTCTTCTTGTTGTCGAAAAATAAAATACTGTAAACTATGGATAGCGAACATTTAGATGAAACTATTGAAAACTAATTTACTATTCAGCCTTATATCTAGATTGTGTCGCTTTCAAAACTGTTCTATTGTTTAAATTTATTTTCAAAATTCCCGTTAATACAAGTCAAAAAGGAATCAGTGCTGGCTTCCCTATGTCGGCCGACTTTGTTAAAAAAAGGAAATCGGCTCCCTTAAAAGAATCCAAAGGAACCAAAGTTGACTTCCTTATGTCGGCCAACTTCATAAAAAAAATCGGCACACTTAAAGGAATCCAAAGTCAGTTTTCGGGGTTGGCTTGCTTTGTAGTAAAATAACCTTTGTATTTGATATCCTGTCGGTGAGTTTAAGCAATGAGTTTATTGCTCGCTGCCTGTTGTATATTTTCATCACCCGGGCTTCTATTTGTTTGCCACATTTAATCATAATTGATACAAACGTTCATTGATGTTTGTAGGATAAATAGTGTACACAGTAATATGTTGCTTTAATAATACTTTTGTAACCCATGCTAGCGAAAAGATTATCATTTGCACTCACAGTGAATCTATTTTCAAATAATGATTTTTATTTGCGAGATACCTTCGTATAGTTAACCTTGATACAATACAAATCTTGGTCATTTTGCACTATTATTTTATCGTGTCCCGATATATATATAGATATATATATATATGGTAGTGAGTGAGTTATGAGGTATATATATATATATATATATATATATATATATATATATATATATATACTTGCACACCTCTAAATAATAAACGTACCAGAGTAATACCTCATATTTCTTTTTTTAAATCCTTTTGAGTTCATATTGGTTATAATAATGCTAAATAATGAATTTGTTCAAAGTTACACTCTGCACGTTCAAAAAGTATTATGATTATTTTAAACACTAATATTTTACAACTGCAGTAACATTACTGTACTGTAATCCTTTATTTGATATATTTTACTTATGCTCTTCCTATCCCTCTTCTCATATGCACCATAGAGCTTTCTACGGGATTTAGGAGGTTTAGAACTTTCCCATCCCTCACCGGATTCGATCCCACAGGTTCAATCCACTTTTTTGTGATAAACAGGGTCTTTCGGAAAAAGAAAGAACCCTCTTGTCCAACCATCACTCTTTTGATTACATCCATCTGCAACACAGTGCACCACATTTGCTGTACAAAAAGCACGATCGTAAGATATATCGCATAGACATTTACGTGGGTAAATTAAACACTTGAATGGCTAGGTTGAATAGAAGAATGTACGTCATATCCGTTTTTAGCACCCTGAAACTTCCGATTGTTTACGGAGATTGCCGAATAATTTTTTCATTTAAAAATGCGGATTTCTAAGTCTAATTAAACATTTTTATGGTGTGCATACACAACAAATGCGTTTTTATGACTATAATAATACCCCACGTTTGTACAATATAGGTGGCCAGTGACCTTTAAATAAAATGCTGTAATCTAATATGAAATGACTCAACCCAACAAATGAGACGATGAATTTTAGATTACAAATGATTTGGTATTGATTAAAATGGTCTGAAGGACAGAATGGAATGCATTCAGATTCCAAACTTCGTGGTGTTCAATGAAATGTGTGGAAAGTAAACGGTCTGACTGGGAACAGCACTACAATGTAAGGACAATCTGCAAATTATATGGAGTAAATCCAAACATACACAGTGGAACACTGTTATCCATGACGTATGTTGTCAGCACGCCCAAACTTATTCTTGAAAGACGTATTTACAGCATTCGGCTGAGAATTTTGCAGACGACAATTGGACAGCCAAGGTGTTTCCTTTCCTATCATATAAACAACTATATTTTCCAATCAGTGACTTGATCCACATTAATGAATGTGCGCACGTTCGTTAACATTTCTCCACCTTGTACTGCGCGAGCTTCCAAGACTTCAACAAACATAGATCTCTAAATTTAAGGAGATTAAAATTTTGATCTTATTTGATCAATAGTAATTACCTTGTTTGATGACCTTGGTTAATTATGATTAATTATGAATATGTATTTATTGCCCTTGTAATTTAGTGTTTATGTTGGTTTCAAACTTCTTCAATTTTGTGGCTTTCAAATGCAAGATTAGCAACGTGTGTTAAACACATAACCCTCACAAACAAGAGAAAACAGCAAAGGCTATTAAACATCTTAATTAGTAGATCACCATATTATGCCCAGTCTAAGTAGTAATAAACCTGAACAAAAAAATTCAGGTAGGTAGGTTGGAGTCCAGTGTTATGATCGTACCTTGATAATATTTCATATCATTCAATGCAAAGGTGAACGTGTATTCAAGTTTGGAACGGTTAACGAAATAAAAACTTGAATGAACACACCATTGTCATGGTATAATAAGATTTGCTGTTATCGACTTATGTGAAAGCAAACAGAAGAAAACAAGGTATCATCGAGCAAGTAATGCTGGAACATAAGCTATTTAGTTTGCAGTAAATGTAAATAACTGTAGAATGCAACTTGACTTCAAGATACCGATAGATCATTGCCCATTGTATTATTTTATTCTTATATAGGATATTAGATTTGCCACCACCCTGGCAAAAACCTCAGAAGTGATAAAATGTGGTAACAAAGATTACGAGCTGGAAAATGTTTATCTCCAGTACGATATGATGACCACAGATTTAGCGGCTATATCGGTTAGCAATAATTATAAGAACAGAATTCCATTCAACTACGTCAACAGTAGAAGAAAGATAATTATTAATGTAGTAGTTAATATGACGCTAATAAATATCATACTTGATTTTAAACAAAAGAGTTATTAAACGTGTACAGGACAAGAAAGACAGCTAACTGATCTAGAAACATTTTTCAGTTTAGCTACAGAAAGATTAACCAACACATTTTGTTCACGGGGGGATAAAAACAGAAGCACAAATTATTTGTTCGACGAAAACAATGACAACGGAGCTCAGTAATGTAAATATATTTCGTATACGATCTATCTTGTTTGATTTGAGAAGTACACATGATGATGGATTGCATGGTAGTGATCATAAATTAGCTAGTGTTCAAAACGGCATACACCTACATATAAACAGAAAGATAAAGTAGATGCACAGAAAATGCATCATTATTTTATGTCCGATACTCAGGTAATCATTCAAAAGCAAATTGGATAAATACTGTGCTTATACATTATGCAGTCAAATATATGGTCGAATTTAATTTTTTTTTCTACGAGAGTGACATATGTAATATCAACGGTGCACTTGTGTGTAAAAGCGTGCGCGATATATAGCTTTGGAATAATTACGAAGCCTGAAGCAGACGAAATCTTACAAACATCACCAGTAAAAACAAATTGATCAACCTGATAAACGTTTTTGATGGTTTAACAGCATTTTTCCGATACATGGCGCTGATATAAATGGTGTAAGAAGAACCCAGGAAAACCCCGGTAAGAATCACCGACCCAAGGGAAGCTTCTTGCAAGCTTTCTCGCATGACCATATTTGCCGATCCCGAGACTCGAACCCACACGGACAGAGGTGAGATGGCAGCGATCGGTAAAGAAGAGCACGTTAAACCACTAGACCATCCGGGGCCCTGAATGAGAAAAGTAATGAGACATTTGTTATCTTAACAATCACCGGATCAAACCATGAATGATATTATAGATGAAATGACAAAGACTAGCAGCAGGCGCAATAGAACTATGTGTTTCGGATGGTCTGTATGGAAAGAGAGTATATATATATAGAGTATATATATATATATATATATATATATGAGTATATATATATATACACACAGGCCCGGCGCGTGGTGTTTTTCTTGTGTGTGCGATGAATGTTTGGCGCCTTTCCAGGCGCATTTCCATTTTTTTTTCTTCGAATAAATTGCGAATAAAACGAACAGGAAATGAAAAGGCGCCTGTGTGCATCGTGCACTTCACACACGCAACCAGCCGGGTCTATATATATATATATATATATATATATATATATATATATATATATATATATATATATATATATATATATATTGTTACGTGACAAGGGCTCGTACTCAGTAACAAAGAAAAGAGTGAAAGCCAACAAGCTTTGTATATTTTAACAAAATAATTTATTTCCCTAGAAAACAATGTAAAAATTGGTAAATAGGACTTACGGTTTGTGAAAATAATCCAAAATTTAATCCTAAGAATGAAAAACACAAGTCCTATCACTAAATAGTTCTATTAGAATCCAAGTTCGAATCTCAACGACACACAAATATGGAAGGCGATGACGTCAGACGTGGTCCAATGTACGAAAATCAACAATTCCTCAACTGAATCACAGTTTTTGTTTCCGAATAATTCCAGAATAAATTTCCATGAATATCTTTCAAAATTTTTTTTATAAAAAAGTCAACTTGTTAAGTTTCCAGGAGAATAAATTATTAAATCCAAAAATCAGATGAAAAACAAACAATCTGGCAACAAATAAAAAGAAACACCTTGTTCCTTCAAGATGTTAAAACGACTCTGCCAGAAGAATATTAAGAATGCGTATTTAAACCCCAAAACATCATTTCAAGTCTCGCGAGATGGGTCATGTGGTCTCTTACTACAAGAAAACTATCACGTACGCCATTGTAACCCCACTTAAAAACCAATCATAAATAAACGTTGTTTACACATGGTGATCACGCAAGGAAAGTATGGCCCCGATACTGACCAATCATTTTAACTGCCTGTTTACGAAGTTCCCAACCTAAGACGAACTAGGTTAACTATAAATAATTCTCATGTAACACTTTTACGTCTTAAATAAACAACATTTGCTAAAAGAAAATATCGAAGAATTTTGAATCCTTTCAATAATCGTTACAATAAAATGTAATGAAACAAAAATAAAATAAAAAAGAATTTTAAAACTAACACACAAGCAATTTAATTACATATACGTAACAATATATATATATATATATATATATATATATATATATATATATATATATATATATATATATATATATATATATATTATTCATCATTGTAAATTGTATTGATTATCTTTAGTTGATATTTTGTACGTGCATAGTTCTATTTTAAGATATTAAGAAGGTAAATAATTGCGTATGATCTATAAATAGATGCTTACGTACGTACATGTTTACATTTACTAATAAAAAGATCATTAGCTAATATGTTGGCAAGTTTCAGACTTTCTACCATTGGACAGATTGGTCAGGTGGTATCTTAGAAGAATTAACTTAATTCCAGTTGGAAAGGTTAAGTCATGTGAGTTCTTTTACGATGTTGTAGATTTGCGATTTGTCACGTAGGAGTAGTTGCTAAGACGATAATTTTCTCATTCTTATTTCTTGTATTCCTGTTGTAGCATCAAGTCTGTAGACGTATTTTTATGTTGTATTTAGATGTTATTCGGGAGGAGACGTTAACTTGGATCATTCAGAATGTGCTCATTGGACTATAATATTATTTTGTTAACCATTGTGAAATATTGAAAAAAGTTCTGGACAATGCCTTTTTGACACGTCGAGAATGTTGGCGGACCAGTCTATTCTTGGATCTGAAATTTATACGGAACATTTCATTCTTTTGGACTTTAATATAACTTTTTCAGGATTATCTTGGATTCAGTTTCTAATACTTTACGTTCCTCTTAAATTTTCATTTGTTAACATTGATAATTAAATTGTGTTAAGTGTTACCATACCTGTTGGTTTTGCTTCTATCTTTTACGTAGTTTGTGACCATAGAGTCGTAACAAGGGCTATAGATTGGTGCACCAAATATTGAACATGTTAAAATGTAATTAAATAAATGGTATCATATGGTTGGCCAAGTTGTGGATGATTTTAAGTTATCTGCCAATTTTGTCTTATTCAGATACAGTGTTTCAAACATAAACTATCCACAATAATTTGTAGAAAAATTATTTTTCATGAATGATTTATGCACATCTAAAATTCCTTCCAACGCAAAGAAACAGCATGAATTAAACCGCAACCAATTAATATGGGAATCATTTCTTACAACGAGGATAAAAAACTGATAAATAGTGATATCTCCTTTTGGACACCGAAAGAAGTTAACATCGATTTTATACTCAGAGAATTTAAAAACGCTGGTACTAAAATGATGTATTTAAAAGTACTTTACAAAATGGTTGTATGTTGTGGAAAGAAAAAATATGCACTACACTTAATTTAACTGAATACATTGTCTTTTTGATTTTGACGACCTTGTCTGTCGAATCATTATCGGCACAGAAGTAGTATAGTGGGTTACCGTGGCGTCAATGGGAATTAGCATTACAGAC
>JAECUM010002087.1:0-45000 GCA_016617855.1 Megalonaias nervosa
CAAGTAAACATTCAGCAGTAGCTATGTAAATGATTGGCTGATACTTGTTCAGGCTTTCGTAATGTCCAGATGGATTGCGAAATCACACGTGATATCCGTGCGTGTGTACATGAAATGACGTATTAGTTTCTTTTATATGCTTAGTTATCGGTAAGAAAGTTTAGTCATAGTCGTAGTCAGTCATAGTTGAGAGTCACATCATAACATCTTGTCGAGTTTCTAATACCTTAAGGAAAAGGTATTCCTGTGCTGGAAAGAGTTGTTCGTTCGTATGAGGAACAACATGTGTATTGTTAGTGGTGGTAGCTGTACTTCATCTACTTTCTAAATAATAATGTTTCCCTGGAGAACAACACTACTGGCTTTGGACAAAGACATTTGTTGAAATTTTTTCTAAATTGGAGCAGAACAATACAATTTGTGATTCACAGTGAAAATTCTGGACATTTTGTGTTAGCCTTCGTCTGACGTCATCATCCGCCATCTTGGAACGAAACTGCGATTCAGACTATCAATTTAGAACTGTTTATTCACAGGACTTATGTGTTTTCACAAATTTAAAACAAATTTTTGGATCTTCTTCGTAAATCGTAAGTCTTGTTTCATATATTTACCTTTTCACTGTGTTTACTAGGGAAATAAATTATTTTTGTTAAAATTTACAAAGCTTGTTGTCTTCACTCTTTCTTTGTGTTACTTTGAACGAGCCGATACGTAACAGTATTAAACAAAAACAGTGCGTTGCTAGTATCAGACTACATTAATGTAACGTTAGTATTAAAACAGTGCGTTGCTAGTGTCAGATTACATAAATGCAATGTTAGTATTAAATTAAAACAGCGTGTGTCTCATGTCAGACAAAAAGCAATCTGTTAGCATTAAAACGTAGCGTTCCTAATGTCAGACTACAGCGATGACTTGTTAGTATTAAATAAAACAGTGAGTTGCTAGTGTCAGACTACATAAACGTAATGTTGGTATTAAAACAGTGCGTTTCTGGTGTCAAACTACATAAATGCAATATTAGTATTAAATTAAAACAGCGTGTGTCTCATGTCAGGCAACAGCAATGTAATGATAGCATTAAAACAGTACGTTTCTAGTGTCAGATTACATAAATGCAATGTTGGTATTAGAACAGTCCGTTTCTAGTGTCAGACTACAGTAATGCAATGTTAGCATTAAAACAGTGCATTTCTAGTGAGAGATTGGATCCGGGGATAACTATTGGCGGAATTAAACAAATGGATTACTAGTGTTAGATTGGTGCAGAGTATTTCCTGAGTCAAACTGGAGCAGTACATTGCTAATGTCAGACTGGAGCAATATTTTGCTAGTGTAAGATTGTGGCAGTACGTTTCTGTGTCAGTTTGGAGCAATGTATTGCTAGTGTAAGAGTGGGGCAGTACGTTTCTGTATCAGACTGCAGCAGTGGCTTCCTAATGTCAGATTGGTGCAATATATTGCACTTACCATGTTGGAGCAATGGTTTGCTAGTGTCAGACTGTAGCAGTGGATTTGTTTTGTCAAATTGGAACAATGTAATGCTAGCGACGGATTGTAGTAAAGTATTGCTAGTGTCCGCTTGCAATATTTCCTGTCTAGTGTCAAATTGGAGCAAAGTGATGCTGATGACAGATTATGTTATTAATTCACACTTGTCACCCATGTGCTAAAAATGAATTCGATATCACAAACGTGTAACACTTGGGTTTCAAAGATCCTGGCATACGTCCTGACAAGTTTTTGACCCTGCAAGAAAACATACGGCTAAAAAATACCATTAAACAAACAACATTACAATGTTAGGAGAAATCAGCATAGTGGTGTATGACTATAGTCTTTACTCAGTGACTTACTACAGTATTTTTGAGAGTACCAATAGTTAAAGTAACATAATTCACAGATACACTGACACTATAGTATCCCGAGTCAAACTGGCATTATAATTCAGTTAAACTGTCATAAGAGTACCCAGAGATAAACTGACAGTATGTTGAGCACAACTAAACTGGCATTATAATACATAGTTAAACTGACATTATAGTACAGAGGTAAAATGACATCAGAGTACCCAGAGTTAAACTGTCGCTATAGTACACAGAGTTAAACTACTATTAGAGTACCCAGAATTAAACTGATATTATAGTACATGGAGTTAAACTGACATTATAGTACCCAGATTTAAACTGACATTATATTACAGAGTTAAACTGTCATTATAGTCAACATCATCATCATCATCATCATCAGCCCCGTAGTCTGGTAGACAGTTTGGGCACCGCACAAGACCGAACAACCAGCTTCCTCCATTCCTCTCGATATTCCGTCTTTCTCAGTGAGTCGTTCAGTGTCAAGCCTGTCCACTCTCGAATGTTGTCTTCCCACCTCTTTCTGTCTGCCTCTTTCTTCTTGCTTGTACAGTGCCTTGCAGGATTGTCTTGGCAAGTCCTGATGATCGTGAGACATGCCTATACCACTGCAGTTTACTTTTTTTCACTATGATCAGGAGCTATTCGTGAGGCCCAATGGCTTGTCTGATCCTTTGCCGTATTTCTTCATTGGTGACACGGTCTTTGTATGAGACGCAGAGGATCTTTCGGAAGCATTTCATCTCTGTGGCCTGTATCCTTTTCTCTTAGTCAGCTGTTATAGTCAATGATTCACAGGCGTAGAGAAATATGGAGATCACCAGTAAGTTCATCAGTCTGACTGTTGCTCTCACTGGTGTCATTATAGTACATGAGAGTTAAACTATTATTATAGTACAGTGGGTTAAACTGTCATTATAGTGCACAGAATTAAAATGGCATTAGAGTACACAAAGTTAAACTGAGATATTACCTAGAGTTAAACTGACGTAATACAAAAAAAAGTTACAGTTGCAGAGGGAAGATCTGGTTAAATATTTTAAACGTTGAGAGTATGTTTAAAATGGTATTTAAAAAATGGAAATTTACATATTTGGCTTAAAATATGTATTTGCATTCTTGATCAAGGGACGAATATTCATTTCGCTTATTTACCTCTATGGTCTTGTACAGTCTATAATCACACCAAACACGACACGGAATGCTTATAACTTTCACTTTCCTGTCTAGTTACCTGCAACCGTCTGATTTTAATACGAACATATTTGCCCAAGGTTTGACAATTAAAAAAGAGAACTTCGTTTATCTTGTGTGTGGTTTTTCAACAACACGACTCAGATTACCTTATTGAAATGCATAGAGAGGGATAAAATTGCATCCTTATGTCCCGGATGCATTAGTTTCTTATCGTCTGTTTCGCAAGACAATATGTTTATTCCTAAAATAGGACCCATATCGCATTTTCAGTAAAGACCTGGATAATTGCCATGACATAGCTGTTTTGATGTGGTGTCTATTCTCACCAGCACAGATATGCATTTTGTAGAACGGAACGTCCTGGTGTTGAGTTTTCTTTCTTATTTTGTTGTGAATCTCGCTCTAGTAGGAAACGAAAGTGCATTTTTCAGTTTTTCAAGTTTTATATTTGCACATATTTTCTAAACCCTTTTAATAATGTCATCATCCTTAAGATGAATCAGTTTAAAGCTAACCTAATTCGTGCTATAACAAGAACGATTGCCTATTTTACATTGGGTCAAATTCATAATCAATGAAACATTCTCGCTAACCTCTTTGAATTTTGGGTCATTTCACAGTCACAAACTTCTTCAGTTAAGCTTTTGTTTGAAAGGTTTACTTTTCCTAATGTTGTAATCCCATTTGCAAAATGTCCCATTTATGATTAAACTGCAAACGGACAAATGGGAATAAAGTGACGATCTTGATGCTAGTGAACAGTATAGTGATAAAACTAAGGATTCGTGAGAGGATACCTGAATAAAATGAAAATGGTTTTTGAATGGTTCGAACTGTGATTTACCGGAAATGACATACACCAACCACTTGATAAAATTTAGTTCGCGCGCTATGATTGTCATATTAACCCAATTTCACGAGCCATCTTTTCAGATTATCAGTTAGCCCACGTTTTTCTATGACTTGCCTGACAGCCGTCTTTTCTGACCATCAGCTCGGCATCATATTTCTATAAATGACTTGGCAAACATCTTTCCGATTATCAGCTAGGCTCCTCTGTCTAAGAATTACGTAATCACACCCTTTCCAATTATCAGCTATCCCTCGTGTTTCCATGAATTACATAACATCCATTTTTTCCAATTATCCGCAAGCCCTCGTGTTTATATCAATTTCATAGCAGCCATCTTTTTCGACTATCAGCTACCTCTCGTTCTTCTATGAATTATCTAACCACAATCTTTTCTGATTATCATCTAGGACTCGTTTTTATGAATTGCACAACCGCCATCTGTTTCGATTGTAAGTTAGCCCTCTTGTTTCTATTAATTACACAACCGCCATCTTTTCTGATTATCAGATAGCCCAGTTGTTTCGATTAATTTCATAACAACCATCTTTTCTGATTATCAGCTTACCCTCGCGTTTTGATGAATTGCATAACATCCATCTTTTCCTATCATTAGCTTATCTTCGTGTTTCTATGAATTACATAACAGCGTTTACCGAACACTACAAATTCATCTCATGATCTGACAAGTTTATATGATTAGTTACTGATTAGAGATAATCGCTGCAGATACACATGAAATAAGCACAATGCAGTTGAACAAGGAGACAACACATTCTTGTTATTGTTCTTATTTAAAGACATAGCTCTCAGTTTGTATACTACTAATGTAGCATCATATGTATATGCAAGTTATGCTACAGTTTATTTTCTTGGACCCGATATGACTATGCAAGTCACGTTACAGTCTGTTTTCTTTGGCCTGACCTGACTATGCAAGTTACGCTGCAGTTTGTTTTCTTTAGCCTGCCCTGACAATGTTAGTTGCGCTACAGTTCGTTTTGTTGGACCTGACCGGACTATGTTTGTTACGCATAAATTTGTTTTCTTTGGCCTGCCCTGACTATGCGAGTTACGCAATAACTTGTTTTCTTGGACCTGACCTGACTACGCTAGTTACAATACAGTTTGTTTTCTTGGATCTGACCTGAATATGCTACATTTATTGCAGTTATTTTCTTGGGCCTGACCTGGCTATGCCAGTTATGATACGGTCTGTTTTCCTGTGCCTGATATTGGCCACATGGCAACTGACACGTGCAAACTGGTGAAAGCATTTATACACATGTTGTGAAGCTCTATTGACCATTCTTAATGAGATCCTCATGAATATTAATGTATCGCGAAAACGAGGCTAAGCTAGGCAATTCGACAAAAATTATGGCGTCCTACTGTATATTTAATAACGATCTGAGCTGTTTGCCAGATATTTATTTTCCATTCGTTGAGAATTTCATCACGGATGTCTCCAGCAGTTCAGGGAAGGAACAGATGACAAAAGGATTCAAGTATTACAGTGAGGGATATGTCCATTCTCTTAAACGTAAGTCGATTTACGTTGAGTGTCCTTTTTCTCTACAGCACACAAAATACAAGTCAACGATAGAGAAAAGAAACTATTTAAAGAATGAGTTTTGTTTCTGATTAGGTATGGTTAAAATGTACAGCTATGATCAATCAATACTGGGGTCAAAATACGCTGTCAGAATAAAACATTTATAAAATGTGCATAGCGCCACAAACTGCCCTTTTAACCAACCACGCCCACCAAACCAGTAGAGACTCTTGTGGTATGCTTTAAATAGTTTGGGTACATGTCGGTATGCTTGCATTTTAATTTGTATCAGAAGTGCACAACTGGTTGTTGTTATGGTGCTTGCTGCTGTTAATGCCTGGGGTAGGAGGGACTGTGATTTTCCCTTTAAATGACATTTCTTCTTTATTGAATCATTTGACAACTGACAATATGGATATACGATTTTATTCATACGAACACATTTTTATTTCTTTCAATCACAGACTGGCAGTTATATATTTACCCACAAAACATGATTATTTGTTCAAAGCTGTTTAAAAGCCATTCAGATATATATCAACCTAGGGGAGAGAAATTGAGAGGATCAAAAGTGGACGATATAGTTGTACAGGGCTATGACCATAGCAATCCTTATCGAGCTACAAATGGTATTAAATCCACAATGTACAACCCTATTCCAGAAGATGCCCAGTTTAATGCAAGTGAGCTCGCGGAATAACTTAAGGATTTTAACATGTTATTTCCCACAGTGTTCAGTGGTTCCGATTCTCAACAGGTTTTAACACCTTATGGAAAATTTGTGAAGGGAAGCATTTTGAGCTACCAGCAAAGAATGTGCAGTGACTATATACTAAATCTAATGGACATTGACACATTTATAGAATTACCCAGTAGTAATGCGATGACAAGTAATGTTGTGACAGTGTTGACTGAGAATCAAACAGTACAGTTTGACACTCTGACAGTAAGTGAAATAGAGAGCTGAGAAATTGAGAAAAACACCAGGTTGCAGTCCAGAGACCCTAGATGGCACAGTATCAGAAAGGACAGGATAACGGCATCAAATGCTGGAGAGATCGCAAAACGCAGAAAAGGTGAAGCTTAGTTTTCTATTGTTTTATTGATATAATTATGATCATATCATATTCAAAGTGTCCTAGTACATGCAGTTACACAACTGGCGACAACTGAAATTAATGTTCGTGTACAAAAATGTAGTAAACCGAAACGTTCAACACACATTTTGTTAACATCACAAGTTTGAAATCTACAGATTATTATACATTACAAAGGGTTTACATTTCAACAAATAAATAATAATTTCACTGTTTTGCACATGTGGTCATGATGTGGAGCTTCATACAACTTCAAACTTAAGTTGATGCCCGATGTAGGTGCACGACTGTACTTGTAGGTATGTGCAGGAGAAGGATATTATAAATATCATAATGGATCTGTTCAGGCTTGTGCAAGACATGCTGTAGGCAAGATAATGTTGCCTATGTTCCAAATATTTCTCTCTCTCTCTCTCTCTCTCTCTCTCTCTCTCTCTCTCATACAAATGTTTCATATGCAGATGGTGAGAAGTTAGCCGAACGTTTAAGAAGCACCAGACATATGACCACTGCTGCTATGAAGCATGACGTAGAATCAGAGGGGTTAGCAGTAACAGCAAGGTAAACTGCCACTTTAATCACAATTAAAATTCAAGTACTGCTTAACAGACTTTGCAATAAGGCTCCAAAGCAATATGTATGCATTCAAGGTGCAGTTTTAAAATATTAAGATTATATTCAACATGCAAAGATATTTTTAATATTTCAAAACTTATAATAAATTCTTGAAATTCAGATTGTGCATAAATGCTATCTACATTACAATTTAGCCATATCATATTTCTTCAAATAACCATTCCAGGGGAGTGTATTTTCCTAACTTAGAAATGTTTTTGGAATACAAAATGAGTATGCTGTAAAGAAATAAAAAAAAATTATCCGATTTTTATCCTTCTTAAATGAATTTTCAACAAGAAAATGTGTAGAACCTGCTTAAGAAATCAAGGTAAATAATTTGTATTGCATCAAAGGACAACCCAGTGTGTAAGAACATTTTATTTGAAGAAGAAACAAAACCACCTTTTAAATTAGTGTGATGTATGATTTTGGTTTCTTTTTAAGGTTTTTTTTCTTTTTCTTTTAGGGAATGGATAATAGTGTCAATCTGTACCCAAGTGGAACAATTGTGAGCCCATTTTGTCATTGGCTGGCTGCAACTCCTGATCGTAAAGTCTACAACCCCAACAGGACCCCCTTATGGTTTGTTGGAGATTAAATGTCCAGTTGCTCACACTTTACTATCATTGAAGTACCTTGCGGTCTCCAATGATGCCTTGAAATTGAAGACAAACCACAACTACTCCTACCAATTTAAAATGCAGTTGGCAGTTACGGGACTGGAATGGTGTGATTTTTGTGTGTGGTTGGAAAATGACTTTCATGTTGAGACAATTCTGTTCGACAGGGAATTTTGGCAAGCTGTCAAGGACAAGCTTGATCTCTTCTATTATAGATTCTATCTCAATTAGTAAGTTCTCATGTTTGTATATATGTACATGAATGTTTTGTAAGATATATTAAAATTAATTTTCTATGCCTTTTCATTATTAAATCATTCCGACAACCCCAAGCTATGTATTAAAAATGGCTGCAAGTCTTTTGCCAACGTGAACCTTGTCACACTGCTATTACAATCTACTAACATAAATTGTCAATTTTAAATTCAGCTTATTGGGTTTTACTTACTATATATGTATACAGGCTGGAACAGTCACCCATAGATGCATTTTAGAATTGTGTATCAGTTTCACATGAACTGTTTGAGTAATCATATATATATATATATATATATATATATATATATATATATATATATATATATATATATATCGACACACACAAGTATTACCAAAGGTGTTTGCATGAAAATCAAGATGTCAATGAAATAAGGCACGATTTTACTAAAGGTGTAAAAATAATTGTACATTACTGAAATGTTAATAAAATGAACTAGATATACACATCTAAAAGGTATTTGCATGACAAGATGCCAATGAAATGTGGCATGATTTTAAGGTCTAAAAATAAATTTGTACATTATTGAAATGTCAATAAAATGAACCATATGTGGTACTTTCATAATGTCTCAGTATCTTTGTTTTCATTCATAAATTCTACATGATACTTCCATGTCACAAAATGTTATTTCTTTTGTTTAATTAGTGGTCGTTTGAACAAAGTCAGTAAATTTGCTACTGTCCACAACTGATTTATTGACCCAGAAATTGTCAAAGGCACCATAGACTGTAACAACTTGTATTCTTTCACCCTCTTAATGTGTCTTTCCACATGTATCCTCAGGCTTGCAATTTTTTGATTGTCCTCCACCTGGGAAGCTGTGAATTGCCCATCACCGCACAGAAAGTGTGGTGTTGCAATGGAAACACCAGTACCTTTTAAAACTTTGTTTAAACAAAACCTTTATCTGCCATAATTTGGTCCCCTGGTTCTAACAGTTCTATAAGCCCCGACAGCTTTGTGATTTCCACATCACTCATGCATCCCGAGTACAAGGCAGACACAAATGTGACTGCACCATTTGGGGCTATCCCTACCAAACCTTTCCAGGTGTTGTGACTTTTGTAGTTTGAAAAAGTCTTTGATCCAAGCACTAAAGATGATGGTCTTTCCTGTAATATTTCTGTGCAGTCAATAATAATTCTGGTTCCTGGGTAGGACAGTTGAAACTCGAGAGGCATATTTGCTTGAACCTGCTCACGACTTGGCCAAATATTTACACTTCCCAGTAAGAAATACAAATAATTTGTCCACATGATTATTTTCCGACTTACAGAAGACATGTGAATATTAAATCGAACAGACATATCTTCAATCGGAAATCCACATCTCAATCTACACAAAAACATGAAAAATTCATCCGCTGGGTCCATTGTTTTTTGCCGTCCCCTGATGTTGATGTCATTCCCTGTGCTGTAATATAAGCTCTTCATTCTAATTGCAGTAGGTTTGATGCTACTGAAGAAGGTTATAAAAACCTCATATGTGGGAAAACCAGTGTAAAATTCTATATTTCATCGTCATCTGTAAATCTGTTCAATCCAAATTTCTCCAGGTTTATTTTTTTATTCAAATCTTGCAGTTGCCTTTCCTTCTCTTCCAATTCTGTTGCTGTTTTTCTCAGTCTCTCCTCCAGATCTGCAATTTTACTTTTGCATGCTATATGCAACTCATAGGATCTGAAGAAGATAAAATAATAATGTAGCTTTTCATCAACATTTGTAACTATAATGGAGAAAAAAAAATATACATAGCAAAGTTACTAGCTTCACTATAATTCAAAATTATACAAGTGTTTTAACAGAGGCTGCTTTCCATTGATTGTATGCTCTCTCTCTCTTTCATACACACACACACACACTCATACACACACACCATGCACACACTTTGAAATAAATGTGTAAAACAAAAGTTACGCAGCTATGGTTTGATTACATATCAGTGCCATCTAGGAGGAGAACAGCAAGCAAAATAAGCCCAACAAAAATCAGGTTGTTTCAGAGCAAAAACGAGAAATTATGTAGTGATATGTAGTTCATGCAACTATCCCACAAAGACTCTGGGACCTGTTTGGAAAGATAAAAACTGGAATGTAAACCTTAACCTTCCTTGTTGATGATGACACTGCCATCTGAATAAGTAATATATATGTCTTACATTTGCTAAAATAGGAGAGATAGAAGAGTTGTCTGTCACAAAAAAAACTACAAATGTACTCTGAAAACAGCTGATACTTACTCATCTGATGTCACTGGTGATGGGTTTTCAGGCACTGGCTCATGAGACTCATTGTAAATATCAACACATGGAATCTCAACTTCTTCCAAAATGTTTTTGTCCACCTTCTTTGCAAGTGGTTGTCTCTGTGCAGGTGGTTTTCTTACTTTCCCTTCAGTTGTCCAAGGAAAGATTGATGGAATAGCATCAGGTTTTAAGCAACGTCTGTTGGGTGTCCATCTACAGTCCTGTTGCTTAAAGTGTCTAAAACAGACAACTGTATTTGTGACAAGCTGAGAAAAGAAAAAATAAAGCATGAGTTAATTGCAATAATTAGTTTTCGAAAAAAACCCCCAAACAATTATTTCAGCAAACGTCATTGAAATTATATCACTGTAGGAAATACAAATGCCAGATATGCAAGAAAAAAAGGGGAAAAAAATCAAATACAGATATATATGCTTCCCTTTTTGGATTCTCTGACATTAACTTACTGCAATGATAGAATTTCAATGGCCTGTGATTTAACTGTGCATTTTCCTTACGTTTACACACATCAATATGTTTTATCAACAGTTTCATTCTCTCTCTTAATTTCATTAAACTTGTCCTCTCATCATTTTCATTGTACTAGTGCTATCTCTCTTCTCTATCGTGGTCATTTTCATTCTACTGTTTCTATTTATTTTTTCAACGAGATAATAAAATTCACTTTTTCTGTAATTACTACTCGTACATCAATTCATAATCTCTGATATAAATGTGCTGCGTAGAGGTACGCCCACTTTTCGATGACCCCGTTTTGTGGAACGGGACTAGGGGTAACATTTTTAGAAACCTACCATTATAAAACACACATATATACACTCACTGGCTTCATCGACAGAACTATTTTGCGTTTGGATTTCTCTTTATTACATCATTCAGTTGCAAGAAAATACAAAAACCAACATTCAACCAGTTTCTTACCTTAAAATTCGGCCCTCATCTCGACGTATTGCAACAATCCATTTTCTACGAAGCTCCATTTTCTTCACTAATGGAATATAGTGGAAGCTTAAATCTATGTGAATTCTAGCATTGCCATTGCACAACGGAACACAACAATATTCGTCACGATTTTTTCCCTTGCCAGTATCAATTGAAGCAGCCATGGTTGCAAGGTAAAATGAAGCTGGTGCCTAGCTTAGCTTCGTTTTGGATTCGTTGACCCAGGGTCACATGAATACATGAATACATTCTAAGAATGGCCTATATATAAAGAAAAAAAGGTTTGAAAAGTGGTTGTCACATTGTTTACTAGTCCTAAAAATAAAAATAAAAATGTATCGTTTTTCATAATTTAAAAGAAAAACAGTTTTATCAGTCAAAGGTTTATGCATACTCATTTTCCCCAAGAGGAGGTAGCGGTACAGCATTTAGCATGCCAGACTTGCGATCGAAAGGATGAAGGTTTGAATACCTTTGGGTCAGTCCGGGCTATATTTAGTTCTATCCCATGCTCACACACCATACGACTATGATTTTAATAACAGCTGGTGAAACATATCCAAGCTAACATGCAGTAATTTACGAATGGGAATAGCTGGTAACGTCATGCTTTGTGTATACACAGATAGCATCTGAGATGCATGAATGACTGCAGTTTTACGTTGTTTGAGGTTCAAAATTAGCAGCCGGGGTTGTAAATTTTCACACATGGTCACACGAGTGGAGGCGGGTTGGTATGGAGTGGAATGGAGTTCTTGTTGTTTTGTTATGGTATACGTTGTTGATATAGATAATGGTTCACCTAAAGTTCACTGGAAACTAATAGGGAACTGAAGGAGGTAGCTATAATGTACTGATGTATCAAACGTCCAGATCAGTATCACGTGGGCGTTTAATTAAAACCAAATTGCAGGACACTCAGTCAGCTCATAATTATTGGAGGTATACTAAAATAAAAATTCAGGATAACCTGCACAATACGTTTCCTGAAAAGATCTATACAATACCACATTTTAAGATTGTGACTAGTAATAATATGTTAGATAACGAAGAATTATTATAGTTGACTTGCCCGTCATATATTAAGCAATCTTATAATATAAGGCTCTACTTGATTTTTTAAAAATTTTACTGCCGGTTATTCAAAACCAGTAGTACGGAATAGTAATTATTGATAATTTTTGAATTAATAAAATCATACATATTTTAATCAATACATAAATAAATTAAATAACTTAAGAGAAATTAATAAATCGCTATCATCTATTATATTGTCTCAGACATGATCTCACTGATATGCATTTGCCATGTCCCATAGTAAACAGTTATACCAAAACATAAGACAACTTGTTAGAAAACAATAACGGACATAATTACACGTTTTTGCTAAACAAAATTTTCAATCATTCAGTTTGTGACCCTGCAGTATTACATGTTGACCTATCTGTCTTTAAGTTTATATGTACAGTATAATAAACTTTAATGGAAATACTATCTACAGTATAACAAACTCTAATGGAAATTCAATGTACAGTATAACAAACTCTTGTATGCATGCACCGTTAATCAGCACTAACATGCTTAAAATTTTGGCACAGAATATTGCCAGTTACAAAATCATGCAAAAACAAATGAGTTATAATTAATTTCATGGCCATAAACTGTGATGATCACAACTTTGCAAGGGGTCTGACCCTCCTCACCCTGGCAACATGTTTAAGAGAAACTCAGCATCCTTTATTTTATTTACAATTTAATTAAAGAACCAATATGGCAATTTGCAACCAGTGCAACCTAGCTGCATTTTCTTTTATAAATTCATAATTATAAAAAGGTATATAAGTGATAGGTTTTATGCAAATAAAATGGCATTACATTATACCAGTATTGTACATCTTTTTTAGCCCCACTCCCGAACACAGAACTGACTGGTGTTATGACTCTATGGTCTTAAACTAAGTATCAGAAAATACTGAAAACCAACAAGTTTTTCATAAAATTCAACAAATAATTTATTTCCCTAGAATATAAAGTGAACGTTTAACAGGAACTTACACTACTGTGAATTACATTCCAAATAGTCCTAAAAAGTTGCAACGTAAGTCCAAAGGGTATCAGGTACTCCAAAATGAATTCCAGTAGTATTCCAAAAGAAATTCGATACTGTATGCGCTGATGTCCCAGAAGTCTGGGATATTGTGGATGTGCTGACTGTCTTGATGTAACACAACAATATAATCCAAAATGTCCTTGAATAAATTCACAATAATTCCAAGATAGTAATTTAGTCCTAAAGTCAAAGAGCACCTTGTAATTACAATCAATAATTGAAATAGATCAATTAAATCCTCACAAAATATAATTGAACACAACTGACTCCACTAGACTGCTGTTAAGATATGGAATGAATCATTGAGAAGTAAAAATCTGCCATGACATTTTATTTGCTGCAAGAAGCCTCATTTTCCTGCACCAGATATCACGCTAGGCTTTTATTCCAACATCTTGAGTAGGAAAGATATTTTGCATGCCTTGGTTTCAATTCCATCTGATCCTGAAATCATGCAAAATATGTTTCATATGGCAATGTGACAGACGTCTCAATTTATATCTTGTAAATGTTTTCATGGAAACATCTCTAAATATGGCTAAAATTATAGGACACTTTACTATTTCATTAGAAATGCAAAACCATCCTTAACTCCTTAAAGGGCAACATCTTGCTTCTGTCAAACAATAAAGCATGGTGGGTAGGAATAATCTACTTGATTATGTTCTTAGATACATGGTTTACGTTTTGTTTTGCTATCAGTCACGTGAGTACCATAAATGGTACACCAAACACCCATTCCCATAATTATGTGCGTCATCAGTGAATACCCCAAGAATTAGTAGCAGCCCTCATACCTCCATTATGGTGGGTGGCACCCCAAAAGTCTTTGCCTACTATATTATCAAATACATCGTCTTTCTCAACTCAAATGCAACCAACTGACAATTTTTGGTCACGGAAATAAATATCAAAACAGTTTTTTGTTTATAGCATGAAATGCAAGCCAACAAAAAATTCTGACCACAGTATGGGACACAGATTTCAAGTGCAAATGTGTCAAGACTGGTAATAAATATTATTTACGTCAAAGTGACCGTGGACTTTGAACTCCAAAGCCACAAAATCAATAGATGTACTCCTTGTCTAAAATGTGAGTCACCCATAAATTTGGTCAAATTAGGAACAGAACTTAGAGTATTTTGTCGACACCGTATCTGAGGATCTTTGCCCTCAAAATGAACAGGGCCTGGTGTCCTTAGTTTCAAATACATGACATTCACAATCTCTGCTTTATAATAGGTAACGAAGAAGAGAAGATATTGTCAGTAAACTATATTTCCTTAAATAGTCAGTGACTCTGACCACTGACAACAAAATCAATGTAACAGTATGAATTTTGGAAGATGATTATTGCACCATAACTGAGCGGAATCTTGTTGCGGTCAAGGTGACGTGTAACAATTAACATTAACGTATAGACTTGGCCCTCAGTAAATCACTGCCTGCGAAAGATAGGATGCTCTGCTGCATGGGATGGGGCATGATTGATTTTTAATTAGGACCCACTGGAATATTGGTTAGATATATAGAAGAGGCGATATTAACATGGGATTAGGTGACGGGAAAAGACAACGTAGAGACAAACCTGAGACAATTTTGTGACATTTGGATTGTGTGCTGTGATTTGGATGTTTAAAATAGCTTTAACAATTTTACAGTCATATCATTACAATTCTGCAGTACTGAAGTTTATAGTAATGTCTAGCACTGGGGTATCATGCCGCGGACATGTAGCATGATGTCCCACCCAGTCATATTATAGTAGGCTGACCAGTTCTAGCATTAACCTCTTATTGCTAAGCACCTATCAAGGCAGCTGTTAGAACCATTTTTATAAGCCTTTGGTATGACTCTGCTGGGGTTAGAGCCCTCAAACTCCCGCATCCACTAGGCCACCTGAGCAGTCTGGTGCCATTTGGAAATAAGTGCCTAAAATTAGGTTTTCCTGAATAGTTATTAATAAAGGCCGACCAGAGAGAATTATTCTAACTTTGCTGGGTTCGTTAAAATTTCGGCAGTTAGATATAGTTAATCCTGATCGGCTAAGTTAAACGAGGGAGTGTTATTCCATGACAAAATTCAATGTTTTAAGTATTCTTCAACAAACATTTTGGCAGTTCAAGTTTTTTCTGAGGAAGGGGAAGCCCCTCTCCAAGAAAAACAGCAAGTATCTTTTCTCATTAAAACATTGTCCAAGGGATGAGTGTCTGGAAGTGAGGGACATAAAGACATTCAGTCATAGAAAAGAGAGTGTGTCTTGGAAAGCATAAGGGGAAAAGAGCTCTATAATCTAAACCACACAGTGTGAAAAAAGAACAGACAACCAGGTTATGGTTGAAGACCCAAAAGAGGCTGGAGAGAGAGAAAAAAAAGAGAAAAAAGAATGGAGCGATTCTGACCTCTCACAAACACTTAATATGGAAGGACGAGACACAAACAGGTTATGCCGGCATGCTGAGTAATGAGTTTTATTGTTCACTCAACTCTATGATGAAATTTGTTTTATCGATATATTAAAATGGATAACTGCATTTCTTTTAAATTTTGAAATTCTATTTCTAAGAAAATGTGTATCATTCAAATGTCATGTTCAATTTCATTTTATTTATGTAATTGATTAAATTGTTGCATTTTACATACGGGGGCTCTTGTCGTCTTATTCTATATCTCTGCTCAGATCTGTTATTCCTTCCATTAATTTCATATTTTACGTTGTTATTTACTCAATGCGGGCAATAACACCATAGTCGATCATCTCCTAGATAACAATAACCAACAAAAGCACCATGTAACAAGTGGGGCATCCTCTCTCAATCAATCAGTGTCTTGCTCATCTCGTATGTGAACCATCTACATGGTTTGGTCAAGGCATTGAGTATACATGTAAATAACCATTTTCATTATTTCACTCCTAGTCACCCTGACTTCTGATACCTAAACTTAATCAGATTCTTCACAAAGGCAAGCTGATCAAATAGTTTGGTAACCACAGATTGTAGGGAGCCTAACTAATTCTGAAGAAAATATTGAACAAGCAGACTGACATCTGGAAAACAGGTGCACATGTAATATTATTACATGGTTGTTGTATAAAATCTATAAGAAGAAACATTAAGGTTGCCATGCATTGTTAGAAGGTACACGCTACATGTATCTAGTCCAGGGGTCTCAAACACGTGGCCCATGGAATTATTTCCTGCGGCTCGCAACGACATACAGAATTTGTAAAATAATTAATAATGCACAATTTTTTTTCACAGCCAGCCAGTTTGATACAAATTGGATTCTTACATCATTTACTTCTTGTTTCCAAAATTTTAACCGGCTACCGTTTTTTATATGAACCACTTTTGACATGTCAAAACTGGCAACCGTTTTTTATATGAACCACTTTTGACATGTCAAAACTGGCAACCGTTTTTTATATGAACCACTTTTGACATGTCAAAACGTTGTAGTCTCTAAATTTCAATAAATGTCGAAACTCATTAGTTTGAATTTAAATATTGAAAGCATCCAAGTTATATTTATTCCAAATGTCAGACATAATATAGTTTTAAGTTCAACTATTGCAGTTATAAATTGTAGAAACAGCTCGCTGGTTTAGGTTTTCTTGCTCACTTCTGTGATTCTAACAAATGAAATGATGATGCCTATTAATGCTGCAATATACTGATTAAAAACTATCAACACTTAATTATCATGTAAAATTTCCACTTGCAACTAGTTTATCATTGGAAAAATATTTCAATATAAATCAAGGAACAATCCCTCACTTTTATTTGTGTTTTCAAAACAGGTGAATGGGAAGATCCAAACTGCACCTTTTTCTACTTGGATATACAAAAGAAACATTTATTGTGCAACACCCATTTCAGTTATGTTTTTTGATGAAAGTATTTTTTTTTCCCTTGCTGGGAGTATACTATGCAAAAATAAGAGCAACTCTTGAGTAACGTCTAATTTTCATGCACAAAATTCCTTGTCACATTCCGGAAAATAACAACAACAATCTCTCAACTATAACAACAAATACTTCTGTTACCACAATAAAAATAACAAGAGTCCATAGAATGGACTGATGCCTTACTGTGTGAGAAGAATTTCCAGGGATTTAATACAATACCATTTTATCTGTTAAGACTAAGTAGACTGTTATATGCATCTATATTAATTTTTTTAATGATTATACAATGATATGGGTCATTTTGTAAGGAACATATTAAACTTTGTTTACGAATTTGATGGAAATTCTACTAAGATGACAGACTATTTCCAATAAACGGTTTATTGCAACATAGGTCAAGTTAGAAGGTATATACATGTAATGTTGTTTAAATCAGAATTACTATTCATATCTTAACATCTGTAGTGGAATCAGTCTTTTAGTGGTGTTCAATTATTGTTTGAGAAAATTTATTTATTTCAATTACCAGTATTCATTGGAATTACAAAGTGCTCATTGACTTAGGATAAAATCACTCTTTGCGGTTTATTGTGAATTTATTCAAGGACATATTCTAGATTAAATCAATTTGAAACAGCAAGACCATTTGCAAATTTGCAAATTCAAGACCATTCGCACATGGGTACATGCAAGATTGGAATTTACTTGGAACAGCACTGGAATTCATTTAGAACATTATGCTTTTGGAAATGTGATAGAATTGTTAGGACTATTTGGGATTTAATGCACAATACTGTTAAGTTCTTTTCATTCTAAGTAAATAAATTATTTGTTGATATAGCCATCCATTTAGGAGGAGCAGAGATAACGACACTTTCGATATGGCCAGCATGGTGGTCGTACTGAGGGTCAATTTCCATTGCTTTCATTCGGACCAACTAGACATCAGAAGAACTCTTTTGACGAATACACATGTCAAAATGACTTTCCACAGAAGAATAGAAGAATTTCCAAATGATCATTTGGGTGCTCCGTTTAGCATCATTGTCATTTATGATCAACCAGACATCATAGAAAATCCTTCAGTTAAAACACCATGCTGATATGACCATTCAAATGGTTACTGTGGTGGCCTGAGTGGCAACAATTTCATTAGACACCTTAAGTGGTTAGTAAAATCCCCATGTTAATATGAAATCCATTTAGCAGGAGTAGTGATGACAAAATTCTCATAATGGTCACTATGATAGTCATATTGGATTTTTGACCAGCACCATTGTCATAAAACTATTCGCTATGGAGGAGCAATGATGAAAAGCATTTAAGATCGATGCTGTGACAGCTATAATGGAACTCAGATCAGAATCATTTTCATTAGGACCAACTTGACATCATGAGAAGTCTTTTAGTTAAAACTTTATATCACCATCCATTGAGGAGGAGTAATGACAAGATTTCCAACTGGGCGTTACATGTATGTTAAGACTTCTGGTGAAAATTCTATGTCAGTATGATTCTACATTCAAGAGAAGCAAAGATAACAAGATTTTCACATTGGATGTCTGAGCAGCAGCGTCTTCATTTAGGACCAACTAGACCATGGGATGAATGAGTTTGTAAAAAAGGTTCACTGCCATCCTCAAAGTAGTTTAGATGTGATAACAAATTAGCAGTAACAGAAAGATGGATGGATAACAAATGATACATGACAGACAATCATATAATCTCTTCTGTTCTATGACAAGTAGAGCTAATAACAAGTTTTAAAAGTGCCTAAAGTAGCGTTGCTCATGCCAACCCACCCTCTCATATCACCCATTTGCAACTAAGTAGATCTAAACCAAAATTTAGCAGTATAGAAATATTATCATGTGATACCCTGATTTTCACCAAAGTATATGAAATCTCTCATTCACTACTGAAAACTGTCTTTCCTTTCTTGTGATCTTTCTTTAGGTAATTTCCACTATCTGATTTGGAATCACAAATATTTAATCACCAATGACAGATCTAGATGGGGCTAGCTGGATAATTTTATGCCTGTTCTGAAGTTGCAGTGTTCATTTTTCAGAATGATCATTTACCATTTGTTTAATTTAAAAATATGTGTCACACATTATGAGTTGATAATGGAAATCACCAAGATATATAATACATGATACCGGTGGACTCCATCATGGCAGGCCAATCATGTGACTATGTCAGTGCAAATCCAAAAACGATGGACATGCACCAGAAGAAAAGACATGTACAACAGATACATGTAGTGGCTCGGTGACCCAGTAATTATCCTGGATTATATTAATAATCACACATATAAGAAAAGAAAAGGTGTCAGTTGAATGATCGATTTTTAGTATTTGGTAATAGGGTGTTTAATTAACTGATTACTTTTTAATGGCTATCAGGAAATATTAAAGTGTAACAGTGGGTTCTAAAGTGTCACAAGGCTAAACTGAGAGCGCAGTGGGAATGCTACTGTAAGTTTGGGCCTTATGAGAACACAAAACACTTTCAACTGTTAAATATATCAAGCAAATAAATTTCCTGTACTTTCTAAATGATACGCCCTGCAGTGATGGAGATTTTGGTCATCAGATTAGCACAGTATTCATTTAAGACCAACTGGACATCACACAAAGGCATATAGTGAAAACCCCATGTCAATATTACTTTCTGTTTAAGTAGAGATGCGATAGCAAAAATTTTATGATAGCTGCCATGGTGGCCATGTTGAATGTCAGATCGGAACCATTTTTATTTAGGACCAGCTAGACATCTTAAGAAGTCTTTTGGTGAATATATTATGTTAACACAACCATCCATAAAGGATGAGTACAAATAAAAATATTTTAGAAATGGTCACTGTAGTGACCATACTGAACTTATTATCAGTACCATTGTCATTTATGCCCAAGAGCTTTTTAGTGAAAACTCGATATTTATATGACCATCCATTAAAGTAGCGATGACAAGGCTTTCGAGGTGTCTGATGTAGTGGCCATATTGGATATCAGATTAGCACCATTTTAGCTAGGACCAACTAGACATTATACAAAGTCTCTTAGTGAAAACCCCGTGTTGATATCGACCTACAATCAGGAGAAGTAGCAATAACACGATTTGCATGATGGCTGTCATTTGGGCCATACTGGAAGTCAGATTGGCACCATTGTATCAAGGACCAACTTACCAGCAGCAGACTTCTTTTAGTGAAAACCATATGTTGATATGACCATTCATTCAGGAGAAGTAACAATAACAAAGAATTTCAAGAGAGTCAGTGGCAGCCATATTGGTGATACTGTTTTCATTAAGGACCACCTAGACATCATGTGAAGTCTTTTAGCGAACAGAGAATGGTGATATGACCATCCATCTAGGAATAGTGATACCAATATTTTTTTAAGATGGCCACTGTGGTGGACATTTTGGATGTCTGAGCAGCACCATGTTTTAGACCCAGGTATGAATGTGTTTGTAAAGTTTCATGCAATCCTGTAAGTAGTTTAGGAGAAGCACTGACAACAAACTTGTCTTAACACCCACAAATGATGGACTACTGAAGACGGTCAAAATACCATCTAAAAGCTCTTCTGGCATATGACCAGCAGAAGTTAGAAAAAACCATAATGCATGTATCTATTAGTTTACAAACAAAATTTTAATTTTTTTAAAAGGAAATTTATCTTAAGTTAAAAGAAAACAAAATATCCTATTGAAAGCACCCCCACCCCCACCCCCATTAGTGGCTGGTTCCTTGTTGGCCTGTAAATTTAATGATGGTCACAAATACTCAACAGTCAAACCATACCGTCTTTTATGTAACGAAATTAAATTGTGCATCTACATTTTTATAACAAATGTTATCATTACTTTGTAAAACTAGTTGAATTAAAAACAGTAATAATCAAACGTTAAATGCCTGAAGATATGCATGTACACAACATAGAAAAATAGGATGGGGCCAGTCAGTATGTGCATATAGGGGCATTTTTTAAACAAAATTTCATATTGTAATTGCAGGTACATGTAATTTCTCCAGGACATCCATCACACATATATCATCAGTTTTGCAATTCAACTGAAATGCCTACTATTATACAGGCTTAGTTGTGTAGATATGACTGTATTTACTATATAATAAATAGCCTCCAGTAGTGTATGTCAGTTTGGTTCTGGCTTCATCTAAGTAAAATTACTTCTTGTTCATACTATTTTTCTTGCTTTGTTCAGTCTGTATTGTATTAGGCATAAGCTGACAACATTATATCCATGTCTTGTATTTTGCCCCTAATTGCTAAGCCACGAGTTTGCCTGGGCTATAAAATCTGTTGCCACATGCATTGCTGTTATTACATGGCTTCATATTTTTTATTGGCTTTAAAGAAATATCCTTATTAGAACTTCCATAACTACTCCAAACTGGAGGTGAAAGAGGTCTTGGCTTGAAAGGTTATAAATCTCAATTATTTCCTGTTTATTTTGATCTGTTCATGTTAATTTTAAGGTCGGTGCAAATACTGTCACTGTGTTCACTATGATTATTGCAGCAGTACTCACTCATTCAACTTTGAATGTATTAAATTTCTGAAGATCAACATTCATACAAAAGCTGAATTAATTATGACCAGATATCAACAACAGATAATACAAAAAGCAAACACAAACACTATTAGCAGGCAAATAACCTTCTTAATTATATAAATTCTTGCTCAAAGTTATAGAAAATGAATTGCTAAGCTGCAATGCCTTTATTACCACTGTACTTAGCCCCCCTCCCTCCCCCCACCACCACCACCATCAAAAAATATGTTTCCTATTGCTCTGGTTTTAAAATTAAGAAACCTTAAAAAATTATAACCATGGGTAAACTCGCAATTTGTTATGACAACATGCTAGCCAAAGAATGCCAACAATGGGGGAGGGGGGGACTGGAACGGGGTGGGGACAACGACAACTGTCAGCATCGAATATATAATAGGTTCAGGTAAACCCCAAAAAAACTGACATTACATATTTCTCTTTGTTTTAATAATAATAAATACTTCGGTTTTATTACTTCTTTTTTACATAATAATTGCAGTTTTATAAAACCATTTTGCCTAACCTATAAATCAGCCACTGGAAGCTTGAACCTGGAGCCGTGAAGTACCAATTATTTAGAATGTTTCTTAAATAGCTATATTAAATATCACTGTAAATAATAATTAATAATCCAAACACAGGATACCCAGCGAAGTGGGGGATGAATAAAAAACAGTGAACAGATATAGAACAGAATGAACTTAAAACAAAGCACGCAGAAACTAACACACAGCACGTGATACCCATGTGATATCTGAGCAGGACAGGGTGCTTGCTGCCGACGCGATCGACTCTTCTGAATCCGAACTCATCTGAATATTGCCTAGTTACTTCGGTACAGATGCGCAGTTGGCAATACTCCGAAAAGGGTGGGTATGTATGTTCAGAATATGACTCTATACATGACTCTCACCCATGCATGGCACTCATTCAAGACGTATAAGTACATTATTACTGTTATTCTAATTCTATGTTCTCGGCATTGCGACTCGCGTCTAAACTGAGTATGCGTGTCAAATTGATTGCTAGTCAATATATTATTTTTTTTTTTAAAGTAGATAGAAAATCACGATTTTGTAAAACAAAAATATCGCCGTATGATAGCCTACTTATTACTTTCTGAGCTTGCAAATGACAGTTTCGCAGTTGCAAATTGCAAGCTTGCGAGTGAGATTTTCGAGGGTTGATTAAGGTACCGTTAGGTAAGTAGGGATTTTATTTTTTTTTTTTGAAACATTATGAATATGATAACGATTAGTATATGTACGAAGCTCATCAAGTGCTGGGCTAAACTAGATGCACAAATCAATTTCGGGAAGATTTTAAAACGTTTTTCTGATTGTTTAAAAATCTTCGTGGGGAGAAACAGTGCTAGGATCGGTAACGAAAAATGCGGACTCTCGGCGGACGGGAAACACACTTATTTTTTAGCCTTATTTTGAATAAAACGCAGAATCAAAATTTTAGTTTTATTGATGTTGGTTGAAAAGTGATGGCAACCAAGGAATGCTGAAGTTGGGTAATCGAGAGATAAGTTTCTTTAACAAAATGATTTCGTTAAAGAATCATACTCTGTGCTAAACAAAATAGACTAATACTCAGGGCCGCTTTAACTTCAGACTGGGCCCCTCAGGCATTCTAAATGAAGTGCACATCCGGTTTGTCAAAAAAAAATATATATAATTTGCCTGTTAAAGCTCTGATTGTACTGATAATATGAGGAAATTTATTTTCATGTTGTTGAAAGACTAGTAAATTATTAAGTATTTATTCCCATATACAGCCCTTCCCCCTTACAATGAGTGTCTCCTTATCATACTTCTATTGCAAAATGTAAATTTTCTGTAAAATGAAGCATGTGACCAATGAATGGGGAACATATTGCTTAGGTTACCCGTAATTAGTGCTCACTTGGCTTTAATATACCTGTGATTCTACTTGGTAGTAGGACAGAATACAATTTTTAAGGCTCTCTACTGCACGTACTGTTTTACAGTTGAAATCTACCGCTTTTTATTTATTTTGTATTTTTAAAAAACTGATGAAAAATATATGGTAGTTGTACACATTACACCCATGCATTGCAGAAAACAGTCAGAACCAGTCTACTCGATACTGGAACTGTTTCAGCAGCCACTGCAACCAGTGCAATGCTGCATGGCAGAGTAATGGGATTAAAGCTAACAACATCACAACAAGCTGTTAATAAATTACCTTATTGTTGTCATCTGGAGATTGTAGGTCAAATGTGGGATTTTTTTTAGGTACTTGTATGATGAGTAATAAAAGGATCAAACGTGGTCTATGAGGGCTTTATAGTCTTTGATTAAAAATCAGTTTTCCTTTGGCGAAGGTGAGATAGAAAAGAAAACTTGACCAAACAAATACTTACTATCACCTGAGTCTAAATATTTTGATTTTGTTGGGATCTTGTTTAAATTGCTATGTTGTTGTTCAATATAGTTTGAGTTCAAGTTTGATGCATCATAATTGAGCTGTCACTTGCTCACGCTTGCACTAGTGTAATACAGCACTGGATAAACATTTTAAGTGGCACCTACGAACAACATCAAAAATGTTAAAAGAAACGAGACACATATGCTAATGAATATCAACACTGCTGATATTGATCAAGCAATGAGGGCTAGTGGTCAGTTATCTGACCTTGAAAATGTATAGGCAGCACCACCACTACTGGTCCAGCAGTTGATATACACATATATAAATGTACATTCCAAAGTATGTTTTGGTATTGATAATGGAATTAAAATTTGGTTTAATAAAAATTCTTCAGTTGAGAGAAGTACTAAAGAAAATAAATGCTAGGATTTCAGAACGAAAGAATGAGCTTCTTGAATGGTTTGCATGTTAAAATATATCTCTCAGCACATGTTACACGATGTTATTAATGAACGCTAAAGTTGAAATTCTTCAGAAAAGGGTTTTTGTTAATAAAGTTATTTTACGATCTTAATGTGGTTCTGTGGTCAAGACCACACGCCATTATACCATGGCCAAGGGGGTCCCCGAGTGGCTGAGCGGTCCAAAGCGCTCACTGTTACGGATCATTGCCATCCCACCTCTGTCTGCATGGGTTCGAGTCTCGGGTTCGGCCAATGTGGGTATGTGAGAAACCTTGCCAGTAGCTTCTCGTGGGTCGATGGTTCTTTCCGGGGATTTCCCGGGTTCTTCTTCCACCATTTATACTGGCCGTCATGTATAGCCTATCTTGTGCTGAAAAATGGCGTTAAACCCTACAACACAAACAAAAACAACCATGGCCAAGACACTAATTTGTAAAGAAAGTGTAATTTATCTCCGTAAAGTGAAATATTAAAGATTTTAAACATATTTGTACTCTTCGAACGTGCAGGTGTGTCATGTTTACTTCAGAAGGACTTCAAACTTACACCGGCTGAACAGTTTACTTAAAAGTGAATGTATTTTCCCACTGTGCTCCTTCTTACGTTTTAATTTTTAAATTGATGTATAGATCAGACTTGTAATCGGATATAAATAAATTAATATATTATATCAAATATTTACTGAGTTGTTCATTTTGAAAATTTTAAATGTCTGGCTAGACCTATACTTCTCTCAATATGTACTCTTTTGCTACTTATTTTTCTGTCATTTAAAACTACCCAGGCACACTTTAACACATATTTGACATAATTAAAGAAATTTTAAACTCACAACTCAGCCTAGGAAGTGTTTTGTTGAATATGAAAGTCAACAGACAGAACAGATAGCACCAAGTTAGCCAAATCATTTAATATTGTCACAAATGTAAAGTCCGCATCTATTGAACATGGGCACAAACATGAGGTTGTCACTGTACAGAGGTACATATATGTAGCGTGTTCTTCCCTAAATCTTAAACTAGCAATGTTGTCTTATCCAATCGTAAGTTTAATTGACATCGTAAGCTTTTATCCAAGCCTACTGCGTACAACCCGCTGGGATAGACTGACTGGGAAACGTGCGGGTATGCCAGCTGTAAGCTTCACTAGATTTGTTGGGCTTTAAAAGATAACACTAAAAAGTAACTTGTATCAGAGGTAATGCAGTCTTGTTGCCGCGGATATAATAATCTCTAAGCTAATATTCAGCGCCACACATATTGCGTATTTGTTTCAGAGGCACAAATTTGGTCGGGTGCGCGAATCTTGTTCTCGCCTAGATCTAGTTCCAAATCAAAAGACTGTATGCAGGAAGTCTTTGATAAAAGTTCCATAAGATGTGGAGGATTTTCAGAGGTTTCAAACCATGTCAGTGGGTAAGTATAATTCCTATAATTAATATACCATTCTTCAAGTGAATGCAACACAACATCAATAGTCCAAACTTTCCAGAGAAAATCAAATTGACGTGTATTTATAATGTAAGGTCCTTTTATGTATCTTATATCGAAGCCTGCTCAATTAACTAGTACATATATGGGTAGACTACTGAAAATAATCGTTCTTTCATTGCATACATCTGCTTATATAAAGCTTTAACTGAAGGCTTATTCAGCATATTCTCTTGTTGTTCATTGTTTAATTCATGTGTCACATCACGCTTGAAGATGTTTCAACTTTGCAGCTTGACATAAAGAATATGTTTATGGTCAAGATAAATATTGCTTAAATTCCATTGGTCCATTCGACCAATTTAATGCGTCCTGTACAAAAATATCATTAACGAAACCAATAAAATTAACATGCATAAGTGTCATTATATTTGAAATGTTTAGGCAATGTAAAAACAAACTAATCGTATATTCATTCATATTTACTTTCATAAATGAAGACAAAGAGGTCTTAAATGCATGGTTTTACTTCTCCTTGACCAACCTTATCCGAAACAAATCTTTGGAATTCTAGTTGAACAGCTTGTTTTCAGTTTCAGGGCATTGGACGTTTCTAACGCTGATAGATATTTTTAAGGTGTATCTTCATAAAATTGTTTTCCTTTTATTTTGTTTAATATTTGATATTTACGCTGTTAGAAATAATAGAATCTTTATATACAATGTTATCCTTGTCTGCCGCTAATCACTTTAGAAACGTGCCAATCCAAGTACGGTCTTTCAGTTGTTTGACATGGGTCTCATGATCCAGGCTAGTAAATGAATGTCGCAAAGGTCAAAGTGCCAACCTATGACATTTTACATAAAATCTTCACTAAATATCCACAAGAGGTCACCATATGCTATATTTATCTTACACACATGTAACACAAACTTTAATCTTTCCTTTCTTTTGATTTATTTAACATGTTGCCTTAACAGCCATGAAATATGATCTTGTCCTTGAAAATTCTATCCACATAGTGTGTTATAGGATATCACCCCTGATCATGAAGTATTAATATTCGAAGCTTCGTCACTATGTTACTATCATATAGATTTTGTTTTATTTGGACACAATGATAGACAGTGTTGATCTATGACATCAGACTTGATGAAAATCTATTGCAAAATATGTGTGTGAGTTAGATTTTAACGTAACATTGGCAATTTTTCAGTCCTATCGCTAAGATGTTAAGGGTGTGGCATTTTATAGTGATGTCTAGCACTAGGGCATCATGCCGCAGACACTGAGCATGATGTCCCACCTAGTCACATTATCCTGACTGCAGGCCGACCAGCCCTAACACTAACCCCTTAATGCCGAGCGCCAAGCGAGGCAGCTGCTAATACCATTTGTATAAGTATTTGGTATGACTCGGCCGGGGTTTGAACCCGCGACCTCCCGCATTCCTATGCAAAATAAATTAAATGAAGAGGTTATGATTTAAACATAACTTTTATTATCCTAGCAATGACTTTAAAGTTGTTATAGATACGTATGATAGGTACAAATACACCCTCCAGCTATGTATTTCCAGAACCTTTTATTTAATTATCTGCAAGAGCATAACAGCTTTTAAGTGAAAGTTTGGGGCATACACCCCAAATACTGACTTGGACATGTGAATGTGACTTTCAAGAATGGACGTCACCAGACCAACTAGTATCGATGAATAAGCTTGTTATGCAGACAATAGACACCATTCCAAGCAGAACAATACAGGAAGAGTTCGTAAAAATCTTACACAATTATGTATAAACACTGATTGCATGGATTTTTTGTCAAGACGGACGAGAGCGGTGCCCATTATTATAGCTTTTAATCTGGATGAGTGCTTCTGTCAACAATAAATTCAATGAAACCCAAAGTGAAAGACAGGAAACAGATCCTAGTTATGTAGACATTCCATATCATAAGGTTACAATGTATGCCACCAGGGGTATGACCCGACACAGCCCCACATTCTCAATACTGTAAATGTACATTTATTTTCTTATACACATATAATGCCTATATGTAGATGTGGTGCGAATCTTGATAGTTTCCGAAATATGAGCCAAGGTCCTCTGCCACGACCTCACATCGCAATCCAGTTTCTCTGCTGGATATATGTCGAATTTTTTTCCTTTGGCCATCACAGGTTATATGCAGTAATAGTTTATGGTTCTCAACCGTTTCCAAGCTGTGACCAAGGAGCGTGTCCTCTTCTGAGGATACAAAATGGAAAAATGCTTGATTACGTGTCGCGTCCTTCAACCAATTTATGAATGGAAGGAGGTTTGACGCAGGCACAATTAATCAAACTTTGGAGCATGACCTACAATCTATATAAAATACGCCTGTATGAATGTCTTTCAAATCTATATATGGTTATTGGATGGGGATCTCCACAGCTTCCAGGTTACGACCCAAGAACAGCTTCACCCCAGTGGCAAGACCAAGGAGTGCAATCCAAAAAGACCATTACATATGTTATAACTCTGGCCTTGACGAAGACACAAGCCAACGTTCAGAAATACGCCTACATTATTTAAAATATTAAATATTAACATACTGGGAGAAAAGTGTTTGATTGGGTGACAAACTTCGCCTTGTTCAAAACCAATTTACATAGAGATGAACTTCGAGATAAAACTAAGAACAAAACATATTAGTTATACTGGCAGGAGTTTTATTATTTAAAGTTCGATTCTAATTATATTGACGTCAAGACTATAAACAGTGTAAGTTCTAATTGAAACAATATGTTTCATCTAATAAGCAAGGACGCAAAAGCTACAGCTTAAATATATTCACATGTGTCTACATGTTTCTGCAGAGCATGAGAGCATAAAGAATAAATACTCAGTAAAAGAACTGGACTGTGTTTAGTAGGTACGGTTTTTGCAATTAAAAATACATAAAATAAGTTTTATTTACAGAAAGATGAATACCTATTCATTGTCATGAATGTATTAGTATGCTTTCTTCTTAAATGAATCTGCTGAATATGTTAGAGAAATGTATCTTTTCCATTAGGCTAACATTTTTGTCCTCTAAGTTATTTTATATAAAATGCGAGAAAAAATAGGTCACAGTGCACTAATAATGAATGCATATCCTCTCTCTTTCTCTGTCTCTATCACATGTATATACACGCACACACATATATACATACCAATCAACTTACTGTGCAAAAATAATCGTTGAAAGAAATCAAAAACATCAAACTATTTGATGTTTTATAATTGTTTGAGTGTAGGTAGAAAGGGGATATTAGAATCAGTTACGAGATTGCGTGCAGTCACGAACTCAATTAACGATCAAGTGAATAGGTATATCTAGCCCTAAGTGTTCATTTCAATTAAATATAACACCAACTATCATATTGCATAATCACGCATTCCTTGTTTGCAGATGTTTGTAACAACATTGTTATTTGTGATTTCTGATTTGGATCTTTTAACGTAGCTTTAACAATTTTTCAGTCATATCGCTACGATGTCTGCAGTGTGGCAGTTTGTAGTGATTTCTAGCACTGGGGAATCATGCCGCAGACATGTAGCATGATGTCCCACCACTTGGGCCACCAGAGCTTTCGCTACCAGTATTAGTTATTCAAAAATGAAACAAATTTTCTGTTCAATATTTATAGAACCCAAGAACTATGTTGACACTGTTCAAATCTGACAGTTTGGCATGGTTATACATGTTACCCCAAATATTGAACATGCACTTTATGGGGGGGGGGAAGAAGCTGTGTCTTTAGAAGGACAACCATTTTGTAGACTTAAATATGTTTTTATTCAGACTACGGATTATTGCACATTCAAGAGAATAGATTATATCTATAGTATTCGTTAAAGTTTACCAAGACTGCTAGAATATAATGTTTTATTTGTTTTGCTTGCATGGTTGTTAAGGGGAATCTAATACATTTTCTCCCCTTTTGAACCATCAAAGTTAATAAATAAATTGGGTTTCGGATTTTAAAATTTAGAATTGTGCGGCCCAATAAAACTGCATGTTTTCGGGCTCCAATTATCAAGACTAGATAAGATTTTACGCTTTAAAAGTATGCACTTCATGAGAAAAATGGAATTTTAAAAGTATTACACACTTTTCAGGCAGAAGTATGTTCAAGAAACATATTATTTAAAGTGTTCGTCATCATTGCCAACAGCAAAACTATATATTTGAGGTCCAAGAAAATCCATACTAATGATAAAGAGATGCTTGCTATTTTCCTTGAGCTCTGTTGGGAAACAGTATTTATGATACGTTTGCTCTGCACTTTACGGTACTAAACGGCATGAGCGGTCAACATCCTTGGTACTCCCTTTCCCAGCTGCAATTCTGTTTCTCTTGAAGTGCCTCTTTTTAAGGTTTTTCATTTTATTATTTTATTCTAAATCGCATTCGATAAAAGGTTGGGTATTGGACTTATTAATGTGAACACGACAACGGAGGGAGCAATGTTGTTAAAGGAATATTTCATGTTTATTTTCAGATAAAATCTCCAGGCAGATATTTGCAGCGGAAATTCGAACTGGTACTCATAGTTGTTATTCTGTTGGTATGTTTCTTAACTGTATTATCTCTGTACCAGAAAGAAGGAATCAATGATGTGGAGAAGAGTGGTTATGTTTTGGGGAGAGAAAAGGAACCATTCAAACGATTTATTGGCACAATTAAAGAAAAAAATGTGGATAAAGGTAAAAAGATCAACCATACACAGTTTCCACTTTTGACGTTATTTACGTCATGGGTAGATAGAAAGGAGAAATACTTAGTTCAAAACAGGACCATTGAAAACTGGATATCTTTCAGGCCGCACATGCAACCGGTAATATTTACAAATGACACCAAACTGGAAGGCCAGTGTCGTCAGAGGGGATGGAATGCACTTACTTTGAAACAAACAGCCCTTGAAGGTGTTCCCGTTCTCAAATACATGTATCTTGATACAATACATCACTATAATTCAACATTCTATGGCTATTCAAATTCCGATATTCTGTTCAGTGATGGACTTATTATGACTCTTGTCGCAATAAGGGAATTTATAGAAGTTAATCATGGGCCAGTTATCATCACTGGTCGTAGAACCAATGTTGACTACAAGCTACCATGTAATGCATCCGACTGGAAGAACATTACCATTTTATCCCAGAAAGGTAACCTTGTAGATCATTTTTCTGCTGATTACTTCATCACAACGAAAGATTTCCCGTGGAAAGAAATGGAGGAAATATTACTTGGTCGTATGCGAACAGATAACTGGATTATTCAGTTTTCGCTGCTAAAAAATATCACTGTAATAGACTCTACGCTGACTATACTGGCATTACATCAAACTACAGAGGCAGGAAATGCCGAAGGCGAGTCGAAACCAAATAAATTGTACAATGAAGAGCTTATACGCAAAGTTAGAAATATAACGATCAATGTAAATCAGGGACAAACAGATTGTGCTGGGTACATTACAAAATTCACAAGGTCGAAGCTCGTGCGATTGATGAGACACACACCGCAAAGTATATGCAACGGTGTCGCTTCGCCTGTGTCTGAAAACATATTTTTCCACGCTGTCTTTATGAAGTGCATAATCTCCTACTTTGTATTAATTTTAGCCTGTATACACACTAACATGTCGCTTTTGTGACAAATGGTAAAGTACATATTCCATCACCCTTTGATTTGTTTATATGAGATTACTTTCCTTTGTTTACTAAATACTGAGCGACTGTATGCACCATTTCTTTCAGTTAGTAAGTAAAAATAGTTGAGGTTAATTCAATGAAAATTATTTAATTATTAATGGTATACTATAGCCATGCTATAATGTTATTATACTAAACAAAAGAACATTTTAACCCTATTATTGCGAGCTGTTTCAATTATTTATAACTCAGTTCATTTGGCTTATTTTTTGTTTGTTATGTTTACTTTTTATGAAACCAGATTTTCACGTAAAGAGGACATTCAACGCTTTCAATATATTTATTTTGGGGATTAAAATGCAAAGCAAATTGCTTTGAAGCATCAACGTCTATGTTGCATATAAATTACATAGGTATTGTTGATGCACAGTTCGGTTTATATTAATGAGTATGAATACATTTTTCTGATATTATAATTTGAATTATTAACAAAGTACCTTGTCCTTTAATCTTTCTTGTTAGTCTTCGCGTCAGAAAAGATTGTTCCATTGTATAGAATGTTCAGGCATAGTTTTCCGTCTGAGCGCGGCACGATGTTCTAATAATTACTTTTACGTACTGTGAACTACATGCTACATGCTACAACACAAAGAAACATTAACTTGTATCAGAGTCGTGAACTTCACAACTCTTATAGATCTTAAAGTGACGAACCTGCTCGTAGTTTCAACTGGTCGGCTTCTGCCCTGTACATTCGGTCCATGGGCGCCTGCACCATGGGTCAAGGGTCACGTGACCCCTCTGGAAATCATACTGCAAATATATATATAAATTCTGACAAGTATGAAGCTGAAAATATGTCACAAGATTCTGTTCAAAACGCTTAATAAATATTAGCTTTAGTTTCAGACTGCTTTTTATACTAACTCTCCTGCCGTGACTGACTGACCCCCCGCCCTGAAAATCCTGACCCCTCCCCCCGCACAAAGTCCTCACCCCCCCCCCCTGCAAAAAATCCTGCGGGCGCCCATGATTCGGTCCGATCTCAGACAGCAGGGACTGTATGTCATATGACTGACTGGCCATGAAAATTTGCTGACTAACGATCGATTGTGTTTATTTCTTAAACAATGGAAATACTATACTATTAATACAGAAACTTCAAAGATATTGCCCAAATTAAATCCTTTCAAAATTTAGCTTGTATCTAGGAAAAATATGAATCAGATCCTGAATTTCTCTGCTGTGCCATACAGCTCAAAATGAAACATAGTACAATTGAATGGTTTAAGCTTCCTCTTGGAAGAGTGTCTGCAACCACTCTTGCAAACTCGACGTTATATATATTCGACATATATAACGTTACAGAAAGAAGTAAATACTACCAAAAATTGTCAGATAATACGGCACTACAAGCTCAGATGGGACACTTAATTTTAAATTCATTATAATATTTCAAACTGCACAGATAAATATTACAGAATGGAATATTTTATATTTTTTTTAAAATGAGAAATACAATGGAAGCGAATACGAAACCAGCAAGCAACACTTATATATAGCATACAATAAGAATAAACAGAGAACGCATTTAACAGGGGGGGGGGGGAGGGCTAACACGCAAACAAATATGCTTACAGACCAGGAATATAAACTTCCAGCGGTATGTTATCAAGAAAGTTAAACATTTCGTTTTGTCACTCCGCTTTCTATTCGATTGTATTGGCAGTGACTGTACAGAATTTATAAAGATGGAACAGATCTAGATATAAGAAAGAATATTTGGTTAATAATGTAACCCCTGTATAACGAGAAATGAAATTTTTATCTTCGATATCTAAGTAAGCGAAACCATAAAACTGTGGCCTTGTAGGTATATATTTTATTAAGTTTAGGAAGTATGAGATTTGAAAAGGTAAGCATTCTACAGCAGTATCAGAGATGGAAAAGACAAAACAGTTAAATCTAAACGTGCCAGATAATATCTATTGAATTGCCACTCCGAAAATAGAATGTGAAAGGTTTGTATATATATATATATATATATATATATATATATATATATATATATATATATATATGACAAAATACAAACTTCGAATTTTCCATAAAATGACAACTTTTTCAATCTCACATCTCTGATTCGACCAGCTGTTAGTGATATACTCGTTATTACTTACGTAAACATCCTCCAATCAATGCAAATAGAACAAGTCTTCATTACAACTAGTTTCTTAGTTCGGCCATTGAATAATTATCTCCTGAACTCGTAAATGAGAGTCAATTAACAACTAGAAAAGTATGTTAAATAATCGCGAGATTTATCTTCACAGGAACAGTTGCAAAAGGAAATCACCACTAAATATCTCTCTAAAATGTTATATAATCATAAAGACATACACGTTTATCTAAAATTTAAAAAAAACAACAAAAAAAAAACCATATGTTAATAATAACCCTCTCAAAAAGTATTTGTTGTTCAATATGTAAGAATAGCAATGTTTCTAATTTAGTAATGAAAGAGATTATATATCTTGTCAACGGAACAAATGTAACTAAAATCATCATCATCATCAATGATAACAATGGAAGAATATCGACAGGTCCAGATAAAGATCAAATGTAGAAACATTAATTTCAATTAGCAACCGATAGAATAGATTTTGGAATTCAAAAAAATTCCTCTCAGGTATAGTTAATTCTCCATGTTTTACAGTGGTCAGACAATGTTATAGACATTATTGTTTCCAAAAATGTGTATATTATCTATATTTATCTTGTCCTTTTAATTATGACGAACACATTTAAATATGGTGCATATCAAATAATGAGAAGTTCTTGGGACCATTTTGTATGAAACATACCTTAAATTATAAATATATTGCACTTTTCTATATTGCATGGCAATATAGATCTAAAACATTAACAAACCAATTAGCACATGTTTGCTCAAATAAGTAAAACATGCAAAATATAGTATACTTTTGGTTAACCTGCCATGTCGGTATTAAAGGTAACGATAAAACAGGCCGCGCTGCACAAATGGCCCAATCTCTACAAACGTCGGATTTTATAATACCATACACTGATTGCAAACCTAGTATAAAAATAATTATCTAGGAATGGCAGGCATCATAAAATGATGCTGTGTCATTTGGTCAATCCATCCCCAGGTGTCTGGCCACCTTCCTGCAGAACCATCCATAGGGTAGGGACGACGGAGGCATTCCAACAATTAGAATTGGTCATACTTATATAACCCACTCCTAACCATTGAAAGGCTAAGACCCACACGAGTGCGTTTATTGCAAGTAATCGTTACTGTGAAGCACTTCATGTTAGATTATTTCGATCTGTAACCTACACGCGATCATTACTTCAATGTTCAGTGCATGGAAGAGCATGTTATAAGGAAAATATGACTTGTATTTGAAATATTTTGAAGGAAGGTAACATATACCCCAAAATTTAGGTTGCATACAACCATATTTGTTTTGATTATTTTGACTAATATTTGTACTGTTTATCATCCTATTTAATTTTTTATTATCTTACAACCCTTTACAAAGAACGTTTACATGCCCCGTTGATTGGGTGCCCTCATATATTTCCACCATATCGTCGTAGAGTTTTTTGTATTTTATTTATCTTTGATAATAAACTTGCATGTGATTGTTTTCTTATCACATAGTCTTTTTGTGGCGCTAAATAGAATCATAGTGTTGCGCAGTAAAATTAACAATCAGTCAATCAATTAACCAAACTTTCGGATAAACCACCATTCAGTTTCAACTGCCATATTATCTCGAGAGTGGAACTATATGGTTTCAATGGGAAAGGTTATATTAAAACCACTCTTACCTACACAACTCCAAATTATGCAATACTTGAAAAACATCTAATATGAATACATTAGTTGAAAATGTAAACAATTTGGAAATATATTATATAAAATCTTTGTCACTAACGACAAATTACGAGTGAAGTGCTAGATGATTTGGTACTTTTTCCTTATTATTTTTAAACAGGAGTACAATTGATATTTAACTGGTGAAGGAAATCATCAAGCCTTTCAATATCACATATAACAAAGTTGTGCCTTCGCGCACTCTAGCATTTTAATTTGAGTTGTGAGATGACAAAAAAACGGGCTAAATCATCTAATTATTCTGAAGGGAGTAAATCAATACCAATTTATGAAGGGAATTATTAATAGTATGGTTGTAAACATCAAATATAGTAGTGTGGCATTTTGCATACATACATACATACATACATGCATACATTCGTACATACATACTGTAGTACATTAAAACTAATGAACCTTATCTTCAGCTAGGAAATAACTCAAGTAAGCAAACGGTTCGAGCAGTAGTTGATCAAACACTATGATTAAGACAAGAGCAGCGTGAACAGATATATATATATATATATATGTGTGTGTGTGTGTGTGTGTGTGTGTGTGTGTGTGTGTGTGTGTGTGGTCAAGTAGATCTCCCACACATGATTCTAATTCAACAATTATTACTTACTTTCCTGGTCCTTTACACCGTCGCACCTATATTCATGTGTACGGGGATAACATGTATTTAATAGGTAGGATTACTAACTCACGTTCTTACTAAATAACACATATTTATGTCATCAAATACTCACCCGTACAATCAAAGCAGATTATAGTAGAGAATGGGTGTATGTAATTATTACTTAACACACAGTTGTAGACAAAAAGAATCCTAGATAACGTTATATGTAATTATAACTTACACTTGTAGACAAAACGAATCCTAGTTAACGTTACGAAAATCTTCAGGATAAGTGGTGAATATGCGCTCCTGAAGCCAAACCACCATCATCATCACGTGCAGAAATTAACAATAAAGACGACTACAAGGGCAGCGGCAGAGGACTCAGACGAGGAAATGGTTCAAAAACGTTTATGGGTAACTAAGGAAGATCCATGAATTTTGTATACTCTTTTAAAGTAAAGACCCGTTTTTAGGGCCACAAATATCATTCAGAAAAGAGATGTTACTCAATAATTGCCAAAACATTTGTGTTTTAATATGTAACGAAACAAATTCATGTGCGCGCATGCGTAACGTATATTATTGCGTTCGTACTTGTCTGTGCGTCGTGTAGTCTCTAGTCATTATTAATAGATAATTTTGGATGGGGAGTCGTAGAGCTCTGTGTGGCTGTATAACCCGTTAACTGCTGTCAACAGTAATGTTCGCTCAAGGTGTGATAATGGCTCTCACGATGTGAGGGGCGAAAGCTTGGAAGCTTAGGGGCCAGCGGGTCTGCAAGGACTAGGGAGGCTTTTGATAATTGATCGTTCAGCAGACTGGGAGGAGCAGACCATGGTAGCTCCTTGACGATTGGACGAGAACTTTGGAACCGGAAATGCGTCATGATGGTCAATTGCACGCCAGCACATATTTGACATTCGAAACAATATTCTTTATCACTGAAATAAATCATTACGTCAGTAATAGTATGCGAGTGTAGACCAACTATACATATGTCATATTCGTATATGAAACATTATACATGTTTTGTTCAGATTTTATACCTTAATCCCGTTGACGATATGTGAATCATTATTCATATTTTTATACAACTCTAAATTTTGATAAGCTTGATAATAGATCCCAATGTCTTCATATTTGCGTTTCAATTCTATAGACTGATAATCCATGGTGTTAGAGCCATATATCGATCATATTTGTTCAAAGCGTTGATTCTTGTTTGATTACTTGTTGAAGTTGCTTGTTTTTATCAGTTTCAGTTATGAACAATTTATTTCCTTAATTCTGTTTAGCTCTGTATGCATCATTTTGCTCAATCCACTGTTGAACTTTTGTTCAATTACAAAATAAATAAACGGCTGGGTTTCTAGTTTTCGGTGTCTCGCTAAATCCTATCCCAGTCTGGCATCATCATATTGCACATACTTTATCCAAACCTTTACATTTGCGCAGTAACTCAATGTTTCTAGTACAACACATTACATGAACCGGAGAAAATATTTGAACCCGGTCATAAGGAAGATATCATATTTAAACAGCATTCCAATGAGATGATCTAAGTATTTCTTTTGAAAAGCCACACAAAAGCAACATTGTTTGTTTTTCTAAAGTGTCAGACGTCGGGAAATTTTATTCTGTATTAAAATAAGCACATTATATTTGTAGTACCGGATACTAGTAATTCAAAGTAGATGGCAAATAGTTTCAAAGCATTCGCTGCATCATGCCTGTAAACAAAATTATTAAAACAAAGTACAAGTGTTCGAAGATAAAAGTAGAAATGATTAATTTGGAAAACCATCTCATACATAAATTGTAACTTGTCGTAAAACGACTTTATTCTTTTCGATGACAAAAAAATTGTTCATTTCGTGAAACATTAGCTCTATGCAATAATTACGAAATATGAAGAATCTAACTCATGTTTGATTGAGAATCTAGGAAATATGGATTTGTTTCTTTAGCAAGTCACAGACCAGGAGAGAGAGAGAGAGAGAGAGAGAGAGAGAGAGATCACTGCTTGTTCTAAGATTCTATTTTAAATAAGAGTGTGATTAGTCCGAATACATTATACTACATCTTCAAAATTTACTTTTGAAAGTTAAAGGCCCGCAAGATATATACAAACTGCCTTCTTCGCGATCTACTCCGGATACACACTAGGTATCAGAACGCGTTCTGTCATCTATAATTGTTTGTTCCAACGGCCAGTTCTATAACGACTAGTATTTCACAAAGGCCAGTTTTGACATAAACTATTGAGATATTCCGGTGGATTTTTTTTTTTTTTTTTTTTTTTTTTTTTTTTTTATTATTTTGTTGGGGGTTTTTTGTTGGGAGTTTTCGGGGGAATTGTATTAACTACTAATACCTCCAGACGCCCAGTTGCAACATTTACTAATATCTCTCTAGGACCAGCATTAGCATTAAATACTGATATATCCCGACGGCCAGTTCTAAAAGCCGCTTTTGATATCCTTCCATTACTTGTTCTTATGTCGGCTACTGGTATCTCCCGACGACCATAATAACGTAAACTACTTCGCTATTGACGTCTCCCAACGCCAATTCTAGTCCGTATCTGATACCTCCACCAATGACCAGTTCTTACATCAACTATTGTATGCCAAGATCAAATTTCGTGGGCCAATATAACATTTGGCATGAACCATGGGAGAAAAAGAAAACACTCTTGACTGGACCATCACATGCGCTGGCGAGCGTGTACAAATGTGATGTAAACAGGTGACCAAGGGATGACTAGTGAGTAGGCAAGTGTGTTAAAAGTATCATCGATGTCTAACATATACTGTAAAAGTATGTCTCTTATATGAAAGGGAATACCAGTCTGTATTTGAATGAAATGCATTTGAACTGGCTGGTAGACCCTATTTACCGAAATATATTTATATACAGATTTCTGAGAATATATATTCACCTATCGTGGCAGATGGAAGTAAAGTACTTTGAACTCGCTATGGAAATGTATGTTGAATTCAATGTAAAAATGTTTATTAAACTCACATAAAGTTAGGAAGGAACCAAGAAAATAATTACTAAAATATATTTAAAATTTTTTAATTTTGTTATTGAACATGTGGCAATTTTTGTAAGTTTGTGTGCATCTTGTAGTAATCGTCAGTAGATGGAAGGATGAATAAGACAGTAAACAACGAGATTATACCCATCACATAAAGTTTATAAGCTGTTGATCGCTTGCTTGTTGGCAACGACCTTGGACTAATATCATATACCATGTTGACAGTAACATCAGACGCCAATCATTCACTGTGCTGAGAAATAGCCATGAGAAAAGACTTTGAATTTATACAGCATTATACAGCTATTGAATCCTAGCAATTTCCATCCATATTGTGTATTAAGCTATATGTATAGTGACATGGCATGGAATGCAATATAAAGACAAATATTAACTTATTATAACCATGTGAAGATTTTCTTGCACGGTTTTAACGATTTTGATACATGTTAAAATCGAAAAGAATTATGACAAGACAAGACAATTGTCTGGGATAGACAATAAATCATCGGAGACTGTTAAAGAAGCGATATACATAGCAGGAAACGTTTCAAAACTGATACATGGATAAAGATTGACCGCCAAGACTTTAATTCAATAGCGAAAATATAGTACTTCCAAATATCATCTTTCCTTACATACACGCACATATATACTTTCAATATCTTCTTTGCTTGCACACACAAACATACACAGCTATGGCAGCAGGGAGGGCGAATTTTCTACAACTTTTCAATTAGAGATTTCACTGAAAAAAAAGCTTCCTACGGATACGAAAATACAAACGTCAGTAACGTCAAACCGAAGCCTCTAAACGACCCAAAACTTTTCTATTTGGGTTAGCTTATTATTGTTACTTTATTGTTTAACATTTATGTTTTAGTTCTTTTTATGGCGTGTTTGTTTATATACCCGCTCACTCAATTTTTATCGTCGCCCTCCCTGCTGCTGTGTTTCTCAGTCAAAAATGTTATCGAGACCTACACGATAGCGCGACCGAGGATCATGTAAATTTATCGTGATAAATCCGTGTGGGGTAGCTTGCGCTTTTGAGAAGAAATATTTGAATTTAATCATGTCCATATCCCCTGAACACCAAGTTTGATGAATGTTTCGCAGAGTATGTGTATCGACTCCAATAATCACAACTAAAATATTGCAGTTATATCTGATCACCTTAGGTGTTGCTGTATATCGCAGAGTAACATCGGTGTTTTTGTATCTACCTCGGGAAAATATCCGAGCTGGATTGAATTGTTTGTCCAGAATCACATCATCGTACACTACGAGATTATTAATACGTCCATCGAGATCATTCACAGACTGAGCTTCATCAATATCGGTGATAAAATCAATAATATCATTATCATCTTCATCTTCATCCAACGACATCGCTTCTTCACTAAAACCTTTAAGCACATCGTAGCATCGCTGATCATTTACGGATGGTGCCACTAAATACAACTTATCCCACTTTAACCATCTCATTATCAGATTAAGCAATAATTGCGTCTTACCAGACCCAGATGGACCTATTATAATTGCTCTGATAGAATTAGGTAGCGTTGCACGATGTTTGATATAATAAATAATTAAAAATAAAAATATGAATTTATATTGTGTTCGATGCAGAGCATCCAACCCCACCCGTAGATTATCAACAATAATAACAAAAAATAAAAGGTTTGCACTCACAGGCAAGTGTGAAAAATGTGGTACAAGCAAATACAGATTTATCTCGTCTCGTACGATGATAGGTGGTGATATCACTGCTTCCCTGGGAAAATTACCAGAGACTCCATGGGCTAAGTACCCAGGAGAAAAACATCATCCTAGATATAAGTATTGTGGTCCTGGAACCCGACTTGATATCCGACTTGACGAACGAGACCAACCAAGATCTGGGGAGTATCCAATAAATGCAATTGATCAAGCGTGCCACATTCATGATGTTGCATATGAAAATAAAGATTTACAACAACGACACATTGCAGTTGTGAAGTTGATTAATTCTTTAAATTCCATACAAAATAAATCTCTCAGAGAAAATACTTGCTAGCTTCCTACTAAAATCTGCGATGAAAGGTAAACTAGTGCTAGGGGCTGGTAATTGATCATAGATAACTATTATAATGGAATCGATTTATTATAGCCCAAGAGGATATTGGATGGGTAGAACAGCGATTAGTAAACTTGCTGATGCAGCAGGTGTCACACGTTCTGTTGCTGCAAATTGGTTAGCACGACAGGCAATATGGCAAATTTATCTAACAGCTAAGCAAATTCAGTATGCACATTTTGATGTCAGTACTCCCAATGAAGTTCAATAAGCAGATATTTTGTTTTTACTACATGATGCCATTAAAACACGTAGACGTCAAACACGCACATACAAATACGCGTTAACTGTTGTTGATGTTGCAAGTATATATAAAGAAGCAGAACCACTATCAACAAAAACAGCAACGGATTTTGCATCTGCTTTTGAACGAATTTATCAACAAGGACCCTTGCGATAGCCACAGCTACTACAGGTTGATCCTGGCAAAGTATTTCTTGGTGCAGTATCATCTCTGATGAAAAAAACATTATCTCAAAATCAGACGAGGATACACCGCAATTAATCGCGATCTGGCAATTTTTAAGCGATTTAATCGAACACTTGCTGAGCTGTTCTTTGGATATCAGTATGCGCAGGAAATATCCTTGAATAAAGTTCAGAAAGACAGAAGATCTCGTGAATGGGTTGCAAGACTACCAAGTGTGATAGCTGCGTTAAATAATGAAATTACTCGTTTAACTTCTATGAAACCCATCAGCGCGATCACAAAAACTTATACCAATACAACGACGTGACTCTTTCTCAAAACAACCAATACTGGGTAATGTGACTGTAAGATATTTATATGAACCTGGTGAACTTGAAGGGGGTAAAAAAGAGCAACTGATCCTATTTGGAGCGTGACCACACATACAATTTCCGCGTGGTAAGATCCACGGGTAGACCTGCAATCTGCAGACTAGATTCAACTGCTCATCAGCATGGATTTGTACGTGATCAATTACAAGTAATTCCTGAAGATACACAGTTACCACCGCCTTCACTTCTGTAAAAGCAGAACACTAGCACCCCTACGTCGATTACACTCAAGACAGATCAACATCACATTTTCGCGTGTGTGACCGAGATTACTATTTATTTTATCCACAGTGAATTGTTTTGGATTATTATTCGAATACTACCACAACATTACTGTATTACAGCTCGCACAATGATTATTCTCTAGTTGTTTCAGTGTCATAATAAATTCAATATCAAGATCAAAATCACTTTTACTTTTTTTGTCAGATCACTGATAACCAGCTAATTTGTTCTTGATAACTTGGTTGTTAACTACATCATCCCAATTGCTATCAGTGGTTTCCTGAGTCATTGCGTAATCCATGATAACCCTTCGTAGCTGAAACATTCTTCTAACTCTCGAAACTGCTAGATAAACTAAATTTGACCATTCGATCCGATCATCGACAATCCATATATTTGTATCAGAAATAGTTAATCCCTGTGACGAAGTGAATCGTTATAGCGTAACCTAGCGTCCACGGAGATTTGTCTATCGTTAATGCGCTCTCAACGGCATTCACATCAACAACAACAATATCGTTAAGAACGAGTTTTTGTTTCTCATTAATTCCAGGAATCTCAACTTCAATATTTTGTTTTCGTGTATCTGCTGGTCGATAACACAATGGAACAGGCAGATCTAAAAACTTTTCTTTATGTAACAGAAAGAAGTCTTGCTGAAGTGTATCACGAATTATCTTCCTACTTGCAACTATCAAATCAGCAGGCTTCCATAAATTCCAAAAATCATTCATCGTAGTCTCTGGAATTACTTCCCGCATTATCTCACATTGAATCATATCTGGCTGCAGTCTGATCAATCTTTTAAATTCTTTCAGTGGTTCATCAATAGCTCTATGATCATCAGTTATCTCCTCATAATAATCTACGAACTTTTTCAGCCATTCGTGTGGAGATGATCCAACAAAGGGTGGTGGTTGACCATGATCACCACACATGATAACAGCAGTATTTCTCGTCAGTAACCAATCAAGAAATATTTTTAATACTTCCAAAGATACCGTACATATTTCATCCCGACAATAATCTTATGAATATATTTCTCACCCATTCGTTGTGAAGTCCATTCTTCTCCCTTCCATCGGAAGAAGCTGTGATACGTACACGAATTAACTCCTCGTTCGTTCATTTATCTGGCGAGTCTATGTGTGAGTGTCAAAACAACCATATCAAAATTCCGAAATAATTCAATCGCACGTGTTGTTTTACCAGAACCTCTCGGTACATTGAGATAAACAGTTTTATGTCTGGCCACGGGATCATATACCGATGGAACCGATGAAAGTTTTGATATCTGTATATTTTTATAATATATTTCATTAAATTCAACGTCGGCAGATTCAGAATAACTAAAAATCATTTCTCTTTTTATTCTCCATTCGCCGCATGATGCATCAGTGCCGATATGTAATTGTTTTAGCAATCCTGCGTATTTTTTATTAATATAAAATGAATCTGTGGCGACTCTGACTGCGGTATCAGAAAATCTATTTATCATTGATAATAAATTTATCGAGCATCGAAGATCTTAAATGAGCAAACTGTGTTGAGAAACCTTCAGTGTAACTCACAATTGTACCCAATTTAGTTCCGTCCGATAAATTAACATTATTCCTACTTATAAATGTGACTCTCCTTGTTGTATCAGCAATTATAAATTCGAGTTCAGCTTTGACCATGAATAGTCTACAACAATGTCGTTTATGGTCATATGATCCTCCTTGCGTAAATTAACCAATTATTTTCCTACCAAGATCATTTGCGAATTTTTTCTTAAGAACAGTTTTATCAGGATTTTCATCATCAGAATACTTTTTTTTGTTGTGGTAACCAAACTTGTTTCTGCAGACGATATGATATAATTGTTTCACTTACAGTTAACGATGTTAATAATTTTACATCAAGCACATATCGTAATAAAACCATTGGGTCCCAACCGTGTTCGCTAAAATGTTTTCCAAACCAAGCATAAACGATCGGATGGAGACTCCGTGCGAACTCAAATGAATCAATGCATGCAAATCGAGTTAAGACAAAATTTGGTAAGGGTCCATTTACCGCAACTATGGTCATCTCGTGTGTTGGACGTCCAAATCGCTTGAAATACTCAGAACATTCTCCATATCCAAGAAAACTTCCAGGGTAACATGCAACCATATCAACCGATATAACATCTTTATAATCGTATTTAGTATTCCATAATCCGCCATGTCCGTATTCGATACAGAATCAGATTATAATATTTATTCAGATTCTGATAATCTGAATAAGTAATAAAATTTATTCTGATTCAGATAATGATTTTTATTCTGATTCTGATTATATTCTTCTGATAATAATATTTATGCAGTATCCGATTATAATATTTATTCTGATTCTAATTATATTTATTCTGATCATAA
>JAECUM010002087.1:47500-59754 GCA_016617855.1 Megalonaias nervosa
TTATTCTGGTTATGATTATATTTATTCTGATTCAGATGATATATTTATTCTGATTCAGATTATTATATTTATTCTGTTTGTGATTATAATATTTATTCTGATAACAATATTTATTCTGATTATAATATTTATCCTGATAATAATATTTATTCAGATTCAGATTATAACATTTATTCTGATAATAATATTTATTCTGATAATAATATTTATTGTGATTCAGATAATAATACTTATTTTTATAATAATATCTAAGCAGAATCAGATTATAATATTGATTCTGATTCTGATTATAATATTTATTTTTTCCAGATTCAGATTCAGATTCATATTATAATTTTTTCATTCTGATTCTGATTTAGATTCAGGTAATAATATTTATGTTTTATTCTGATTCAGATTCAGACTATAATATTTATTCTGATTCTGATTATAATATTTATTTTTTTAATTCTGATTCTGATTCAGATTATAATATTTATTCTGATTCAGATTTCAATATTTATTCTAATAATAATATTTATGGACAATCAGATTATAATATTTATTCTGATAATAAGATTTATTCTGAAGATTATAATATTTATTATGATTCAAATTCAGATTCTGATTATAATATTTATTCTGATTCAGATTCAGATTCTGATTATAATATTTATTCTGATAATAATATTTTCTGACAATAATATTTATTCAGATTCAGATAGTAATACTTATTCTGATAATAATATTTATGCAGAATCAGATTATAATATTGGCTCTGATTCAGATTATAATATTTATTTTTTTCAGGTTCAGATTATAATACTTATTTTTATTCTGATTCAGATTCAAATTTTAATATTTTTCTTTTATACTGATTCAGATTCAGATTAGTATATTTATTCTGATTCTGAATATAATATTTTTTTATTCTAACAGAAAGTAGCTACGAACGCACATACAAACGTACCGTCAAAACTTCATTCCTTAAATCAAGTAAGTGTCCGGCCTGGTCAGTAAGTCTAAAATGTAACCGTGATAATAGCGGATTATGACATCGCAGATAAACCGGATTAACAGGTACTGACACAATTATAAACCCAGGAGGTACTTCAGGGGTAAATGAATATCGGATATATCCCTGTTGTGCCTGCCTGGATTTTCAGTATCTACTTGATAACTTCCATCAATAGCATCACACACCAAATTAACTGCGATCTTTGATGTAATCGCGACAACACCTGGTGACATATTTAAGAATAATCGCCGGAGGGGTTAGTTTTTCTCCATGCGGCGACGATTCGTGGAAAATATTCATCGATGATATCATTAACTGATTTTTTCAGTTCATCGTCGTTAAATCCGGGTAAATTAAATTTTGGTATATCTGCCTCGGTTATTTGATAATGTTTAGCAAATAATTGTTGAGTGGTTATTTATTCGTCTGCGAGACCCTTATCAGTAGCCACTGATACAATACTTACCTGATTAATAAATTCAAGGTCTGATGCAACCTGATTCAGATGCTGTACCATTTCAATGATCTGAATTTTTAGATTATCGTTGGGATACTCTTGTACGTAATCTTGAAATAACTGTCGTAGCGTCGTTGACGCAATTTGATGTTCTCTTTTAGCCACATTCGCGAATGAATTAATAAACCGTTCATCGGTAAATGCATCATGGGTTTCGTGATCTATATCAAATACTCTTTTAACCAGTGTTGGAATTCTTTACCATCAAAATCAACATTAATACATTTTGCAGGTCCTGTTTCTTTTCCACTTATCTGCATCCATCTCCACGGGTAAGAGTTTCTATATTCTGGATATTTTGTAAATGTGAGTTTATCTGAAACATAATCAGTTCGTTTAGGTTCTGGTGGTGCTTGATGAAAAGGCGCTGTCTCTGGCCATCCTAATACAGTTCTGATCGATGATTGATATATATCAACAGGGTAGTCGGGTGTTGATACTTCTATCGCAGGTGATAATGTTAGCTCGTGAACAGTAATAACGATTTTGGATTCTTTTCCTGTGATAGATTTGATTCTGCGCTGGAACTCATACTGATCAGTTCGATTTGATAACTGCCCGTAGGAATACCTACAACTTGCCAATCTGGGGTTCCATCGTGGTTATTTTTATAAGAAAATACTAACGAATTATATGCGGGCAACAGACCGAACGATTTTGATCTAATATTTGGCCAGCTGTAATACACTCGCAATTGCGCTAATGCTATTTGTTTGGCTGCAATTGCCGTTGGAAAGATATTGTCGAATTCAGGATTAGTTGAGCTCGTTGATATCATCATGGTTATTGGCAGTATTGTATTAGCGACGATTTGTTTGTAGCAATTCTTGTGAGGTAGTAATTATTATTTACTTCCTGATTTAAATTACGATGGCTCTGTCCTTATTTCCGACAAAGGGGTTTGGTTTACAGTTGCCGAAACCGGAGGTGTCGTGGTAAACCTTAATCATTTCTGCGAATTCCTGATCTGATATTATTCCATCATTGAGCCCTGATTATATCAGCGATGATAACTTGGCGTGTGGATGTGTTGCCGCTGATAGCAATATTGTATAATCGTGTAATTTATCAGCCGCACACGTAGATATTTTTCTTGCGATTAAACTAAGAATACCAGCAACACCAGCTACAATTGTAATATCAACTCCTATTGCTGGTGATATTACGTACGACACTGACGCTGATAATGATCCGATTATAGTTGCTGTTCCAGCAAAGACCGCGGATGCAGAAAAAACAATTATACCAATAGCAACGATACGTCTGCGGTATTTTTTAGTTTTACTGTGTACTCATCAATGATGTTTTTCAGTTGGGTCTGTAACAAACAGACTTGCTCGTATCTGTATTTGTTTACAAAATTTAGATCTGACGATTGTGAAATCATATACTCTAAAGTGTTAAGTAATCAGTTGAGGTGTTTCAGCGACAAATTCCAGATACCACAAGTAAGACGCTGCGGTTAATTTTTTATCAGATTGTTCCAGTATAAACGTTTCTTCGACCGCTTGATTTAACACAATAGACACGAGTCCAGAATAGTTATCGGTTGAATGACGCCATGGATACATGGTAAATATCCTAAATTTTGCAGCGCTGAACACGGACAGTCTATACATACCAGTGACTTCCGCGGTATGTTTGATAGTGCTATTTTGATGTGACCATGTTGATGATCCTGATGATACTGTGTATACCACGTTGATGAACTGCTTGTGAGGAATTTTAATCAGATTAATATTTTAACGATATCGGGAATTCCACTGATAACATCTTCTAGCGATTAGCTCTGAAAATGAGTTAGGATCTCTGTTAACACCTAATTGTCGATTGATCGTTTCAATGCCTGACATGGCTATTTTAATATCGCCGAGTTTTGTGTTAATTTCAGAGAGTTTTACGTCAACAAAAAATGGATTTCCAAAGAAATCATCTGCGATTTTATTGAGTGTTTGAAAATTTCTACGAGTATTTAAAAACATATTTCCGTGAACGTCATATTCAGATCGCAGTGTCGTTAATTAATTTGGTATCGATATCATCTACATATTTATTTGTTGCGGCATCTTTATCACCTGTCATTATATCACCGGTGGATCGTAAACGATCAGCAACACTTTTTATAATTTCATTTCTGATAGTTGCGATTGATACATTTTAGTCTCTGATTCAACCGCCGTCAGTAAATACTGGAATATTATCCGTCTTTAAAACACCGTATTTATGCTGAAAAATAACACCTTCATCCTGGTCAACTTCAGAGAGGTTTATAATATCAGCAAAATCATCTCTAGTAGTGTCTTTCGATAAATCATATCATCTTTTTTTTCTTGTCTTTGATAGAGGATCTTTCATAAATATCAACCATTATTATGATTAGTGATTATTTAAAACAGAACTCGTGTACGTACGTTCAACTTTATGAGTTGCATTGGAAGATTTTGAAATAGCATCGAGTGCAGCAAGTGATTCACGGCCGCATATTGGTTGATCGGTTATTGTCTGTGTTGATAATGTTGAATACCAGATTGGAATGTTTTGCACAGCGATTTTATAGCTGTTGACATATTTTAAAAATTCCTCGTTTAGTTATTCGGTGGAGTTACGTGCTTTGCTTAGTTTAATTCAGGAAGTATATCATTTTTATATTACGTTGTTGAAGTCTGCCTGCATTATTCTGTTAAATCCATTGTTGTGATTATGGGCACGAGTATAGTGTGGGCTTCATTCATGGTTGATTTACATTATAAATAAATATCTCGTTTACGAGATTGTGTTCATTCTCGTCTTTGCGTGCAATGCCAAACCGGATTTATCTTGTTACAATGCCTTCAAAACTTCACATTAAGCATTACCAAGTAAAAATGATTTTGACTGTATATTTCAAAACGAGAAAGAAGCAAATGATGACGTTTTATTTGCTATACGAACTGCGAAGTTACCTTTCGCAAACCACCTTTTCAAACTAGTATGCACGCTAAATGTATACAATTTATATTTATATACCTGTGAAATTGAATTGCTACTAAGTCCGCCTCAATAATGTATTTCATATATCTAGTTTGATATTTTAAAATTGAAAACCAACGTTAACCGAGGAATAGGTAAGCCAGGTTGGTCTATTCCGAGTATCCATCGCAAAGTCTATCATATAGTTACAAAAAAGTTTATGAGAATGTAGAGGGATAAACGTAATGTATCAATTGGTACTGGGGCTAGCACATTATTAAATCTTAAGGTAAAACGGAGATATATAACAAACCATGTTGTTTTTGATAGAGCCTCGATTTAATCTTGTTACCTAGGTAAGCACATGCAGGTTTCTAGCCTAAGGGAATATTTACTTCCACTGTGGCTTTGAATTTTCTGTTTAGAAATTCATACCAGATCCTGGACTGAGATATGTCCTCAATTCACATTCCACGTTTAACTGAACATGAAGAGGTACTTAGGTGATCAGACTGATATAGCTGGCCTTGCAAGGGGTAAATTATAAGCGATGTTTCCTGTCACGTATGCTGGTATCATAATTGAGAGGATTATGCTCCAGTTAATTTACTTCACTTGGAAAAATCTGTCTACCCGTTTTGCTTCGTCAAACCTCTATATCAGTCGTTCCCAAACTTTTTCGGGCCACCGCCAGCTTGGTTCCATAAACTCAACCTCAGAGTCCCTTACCTTACCCCGTAAAAGCTCCCCCTTCACTCCCCACTTGCCTATTAGCGTTCCCCTTGCTAATCCCACCGCTTCCCGGGGGCGATACCGCCCACTTTGGGACCCACTGATCTATATAATTGTTATCGTTTGATGTGAACGTTATGGCATATTTAAGACTGGGTCCAGCAAAACAAACGATTCAAGTGACGTTAATGAAAGCCTATGGCGTCATCTGTAATGATATATCACTCTGTTTAGAAGAATGTGTTTTCATCGAATTAAGGGAGCTTTAACATCACACACACACACACACACACACACACACACACACACACGTATACATACACACACACACACACACACATCTCTAATAATACCTAGCCTACCATTCACAAAATATTCACCTGTTTACTTCGTTATATATTAATGGGTGTACTGTATATTTTGCACAGGGTACTTGGTTATGATTTTGGTTAAAATGGAACGTGTTGTGAAGGTTCCATGCCTTTCGCATATCTTCGTGCCGATGGCCTTGTGGTAATATCAATTTAATCATCCACTGCCCGAACAGAGTGTGCAAACAGAGTTTTATTGGATTCATTTTGTACCCTTAGTTTTGCATGTTGAACGTCTTTTATTTTTAAGGCATGTTACCTCGTAATCATAACATCTGTGGAGGGAACATTGTTGTCTTGCAGAATAGATTTGATTTATAGACTTAATCCATCCTATAAGCCATAGTTAATTTATAGTCTTAGTCCGTTTAATAAACCATATTTAGTTTATACAATTACACCACCTAATAAACCATATTTAGCTTAGAGACTTCGTACAACTAACAAACAACATTTGATTTAGAAACTTAATATAGTTAATAAACCATACCTGAGTTCTCTTCGATCGAGCTTTCCTTTCTACATCACTGACCGAGAAGTGCGTCGAAGCAGATACCGAGAACAAAAGTTGCAATAAATATAACGATAATAATATGCAATATCTGTTTAATATGTATTTGTTAATTTTTTTTTCTCCAAGATTATATGCTATGTATTGTTGCAATGTGGACTTGGCCTTATCCAAAATCAAGTTCATTGAGTACCTGACAAGTAGCTTTTATTTTGGTAAACAAATAATGCATAGCTAATATTTCCTCCAACAGCGTGGTTAAATATTAGGATCATTATCTTATTTTGGGTGTGAGACATTGAAATTGCCCCATACAAGTACCTGCTGCACCTGATGTTTGCCACATTCTGTATTATAAATTTAGTAAGAGTTTTCATCCTTTAAGTAATACAGAATGTTCTAGAGTGGAATAGTCCACTAAATAGACAGTATTGCCCGAAAATGCCAGGTCATGTAGAGGGATTCATAATCTTGTTTGATTGGGAACTACTCACTCCTGCAATGACATCTGACACAGAAATCATTTGTATTATTTTTTTAATAATTCATTTGGGGGGATTATTTATTCAAATATTATTCACTGGAAATACAAAGTGTAAATCAGTAAAATTCTGGGACAGAAACAGTAATTAATAATTATATTGAATTCATGAAAATACATCTTGGATTATATTACTGTAATTCATCAAAAGACTGTTGGCACATCTCCACCTTATAGGCTTCTAAAGGCACATCTGTGTTTGATCTTATTTATAACAGTACCGGAATTTAATTGGAACATTATTCAGCAGGACTGGATATAGAACTTTTGGACTATTTGGTATTTACCTCTCAGCACTGTGAATTCTTTTAAAATTGTCGCTTTGTATTCGTGGGTAACAAATTATTTATTGAATTTTATAAAACCTGTTGGTTTTCGTTCTTTTCTATTGTTTAGCTTAAGACCACAGAGTCGTAGCAATGAATATGAAGGAAATGATAGAAAAAGAGGAAGCGTTTTGCTCAGAAAAAAAAACCACAACATAATCCACCGTTTGACAGAATGAAACAACAACCCAACGTAGACATTAGCATTATTCATCATGCTATCTCAGCAAGAGTTATAGCATGGACACCTGCTCCATTATCACAGTGCATAAACATGGTAATGCTGTTCCCCCTTGTCATAAAATAAGTACAAAAGACAATACTGACCGAACACATTAAGCGGAACCTGATATGTTACGACACAATAACCGCCAATAAATAGGATGAAATATCAACTTTTTCGATCTTACACTATGACACGCACGTTTCTAGATTTACTGAGATATGGTAATATATGAAACAATCTGGTGATTAGATAATCCCCGATGAGTTGTATGCCATGGTGAGTAATATATTTTTAAAAAAAGTTTTTCATCAATTTTGTCAAAACATACCCTATATAGACGAAACTATACACTTACTGAGAGAAGATACTGTTTAGAAATAGGCTTATGAAGTGGTTGCATTGCCCAATCACCAGTCACTGGCGTATTGCATTATCAATCTGACAACAATCGAGCAGTTTTGAATGAAATAATTTACAATATTCTTGCCGCTCACGGTTTTGCTGTGTGTGTGTGTGTGTGTGTGTGTAAGAGATTTGGATTTTTAACGTAGCTTTAACTCTTTGTCAGTCATATCACTACGATGTCTGCAGTGTGGCAGTTTATGTGTGTGTGTGTGTGTGTGTGTGTGTGTGATTTGGATTTTTAACGTAGCTTTAACTATTTGTCAGTCATATCGCTACGATGTCTAGCACTGGGGCATCATGCCGCAGACATGTAGCATGATGTCCCACCCAGTCACATTATCTTGACACAAGGCCGACCAGTCCTAACTCTAACCTCTTAATGCTGAGCGCCAAGCGAGGCAGTTGTTAGTACCATTTTTGTAAGTCTTTGGTATGACTCGGCCGGGGATCGAACCCACAACCCCCGCATCTGAGGAGGACGCTCTAACCACTAGGCCACCGGAGCGGTCACTTTCAAACAGAACAACTATTACATAGTATGTTTAAATAGTTCATGCCACTGTCAAACGGACAAGGTTTGATAAGGCCGAGTTTTGTCCCCAAATTAGCAATAAATTTAAGTAATTGTTTGAGTCGTTGTTATTGTTCTACCAAAGTCGTTCTTTGTCCATAGTAGCATATGCGCATAAGATGTAATGAAACACGGTGAGTAAACCGTTTTATTCCCAAATGAGCGTATGTTCGTCGCTAACCTACTTCTGAAAGTCTTCACAAATTTCCACAGCATTCGAAAACTACTTTTGATTGTTTTGTTTGTTTGTTTGGATTTTTTTGCATGCGTCTCATTTATAACCATCTAGCACAAGTACTGATTGCATACGTGTCCTCTTTTGCGCTTATCCTTAATGAACATGATAAAATAAAGACACACCATGTTCGTAGCTCACTTAACGCATGTGCCCAGAAAGTCTACTAAACAGTATTACATAAGTTAGCTTTTTTCCTTTTCTCCCCTTTAAAAATAACTTGCAGTCAGATGTCGACTGCCATTTGCCTGGGGGATTGTATTCGTTGTTCTTATCACGTCTTGAAGCATTGTCATAGAGCGATTCGTAAACAATCCGACTATTTGAGGGTGTAGCTAGAGGCGTATGACTCAAGTCAACTCAACAACAACAACAACAACAACAACAACAACAAGCAACCAATATGATACCCGTTTAGGAATTCATTATCTTGAACTCTAACATAGAGAGTCAGAATTCTCAAACCAACGTGAATCTCATCCAAACAAGTTAATAAAGTTCCTAAGGCATATTTCGAACCAGTCAAACGCAATATGTGTTAGCATCATGATTAATTCCTTTCAATTTGATGAATTAATACTGTAGTATAAAAGTTTAAAGTATCATCTGTAACAGAGGAAACTGTACACCTATATCTCGGTCTCCAGTACACAATAACAAATAAAATTGATGGCAATATTTTTTTTTTCTTAATTTATGAGGTTACTTTCGTATCAAGGCCATGTTATGCATCACCTTCTGAGCAGAATGTCTTTGGCATTCTTCCTAATCTTCTGTTTTCATCTGCAGATGAAACTAATTTACTTTGCTGCTTTAGAGTCTTATATGGAAAAAGCAGCATCGAAATCCAACTCACGGCAAGAGGAAACGAAGTAAGGCACTAGGCTTCCCGGAATGTCAGAGGACTGCATAGTTAATGGAGACATAAACTATAATAAAATTAATATAATATATAGAATTTTAAACAACTGTTTTGTTTACAACAGCTTGTGTTAAAATAGTGGAAAAGGAGATTCGATCTTGAACACAAGAAAGAAATTATAGCTGTAGAATTTGAATGCATAGAAAATCTATCTCTATAGGGATCCGTGAATGTCGCTATGATACACTCCGCCAGTAAATTTCAATTTTGATATTTAATGTTTCCATGTCCCTTATATGAGGTGGTGATAAAAAAAAAAGAAAGAAAGAAGGTAAACAGACCGTGTAACCGTTCCCAATGTGTTTCATGAATGTCCCGAAAACGGTTCAATGGTAGTCACTCTCGCCTTGATTTGAAACTATTGCACTATGCTGGTCCTCACAGATAATTTTGTAATGGAGGCTGGTCTTATAGACAGATATTGATCTCTTTTTGTAATGTTTGTGTTTGCATCAAACATATACGCATGTTAATTAGGACTGGATGTTGTCTACACGTATTTGCTTCAATATTGGCTGTATGTGTATTAGCAAGACAATTCTGTAAATATGCAAGATCTCCTGATGGACGTTGCTGGTAATCTTTATTTTTAGCGTCTGGCACCCGTGTAATGCACGAGACATATAGACTGGCCTACTGATGACGGTGTGACCTTAGGTAACCATTGTAAATGTGTGTGCATCAGTGACATACAATTATTATATATGAGGCAACTATCGATCTATAATGTCTGCATTAACATTTAAGTCGATAACAACCTGACTCACTTATCGCAAACTTTTGCTTCAAAAATATTACGAAGCTCCAGCCGATCTTCAGTATTCACCTGAGACTTATCTTGTTATATTGCCAGTGTTTTGGTAGCCATATGATTATCTAATCTGCTTAAAGGGCGGACCTGCCTCTCATTCTTCCCTCTCGGTTCAGTTTGTACGCCATATGCGAATTGTGTTGCTATTAGTCTAGTCACTAACGGAAAGTTATGAATCCATAACGTCACTACTTCTTGAGCACTATCGATAAAGAACCGAATAAGGAGTGACTTTGGAGATCGTATTTAGAGCTTTCAGCTTTTAATTCTAATTTAAATATAAAATGATCATTATTTCTAAGAACCGTCAATGTCAGACATTTTTAGTCATTTCCTTTCTTTGAAAATTTAGTTTGATGGGGAGAATGGTGCAGTTTATGAAAAATGTCCTACTTTAAGTCCGCACTTTGAGGACTGCGTTCCCATTTCTACCTGTCAATCTGGCTATTTACTACAGTGCTCTTCTGATTGGCAAATATACCAAAAAGGCATCTATCTTATAATACCTAAGGCAATCTTGATATTTATTTTAGGAAAAATTGCAGTTTACATAGTTGTATAACTGTTAGAATATCCCCTTTTTGAATAATGTATGTATAATGATGGTCTGTCTGGTGCATATTTATAATTCTATATAATTAAGCCTGTATACCTTGATTTCTTTCATAGGAATCCGGAACGACTGTGTAGATAGATGAGAATTACTTATCAGGTCGTCATGCAAGTGTGTCTGCTACGCACAAGTACATATAATACCGATTCAGCGCCATCATTTATTGACGATGCGTGCTTAGTCGTGACGGAATATGGGCTGGTGCGTGCAGGTGCCGTTTACCGGTGGACCTGGGTTCGAATCTCCTTAGAGTACGAATTAAAAATTGTCTAACCTGTATGATAGTATTATTTGTATTAAATATATATATATATATATATATATATATATATATATAGAGAGAGAGAGAGAGAGAGAGAGAGAGAGACATAGATATAGGTAGTTATAAAGATAAATATTTGATATTTTATACACACACACGCATATATATATATATATATATATATATATATATATATATATATATAGTGATGCTTGGAGAACGGTAGTCACAACGGGGCAATGGTATTTCTTTCTTCTTCTGTCTATTTTATCAGAACTCATTGATTTCTGGTATACTGTGCCATTTAGAACTCTAAACATGCCCTTCGCATGTATAATTATTAGGCATTGAATGATGCTGATTACTTCCTTGGTCTCGTATAGTAATAGTGTTGTCTCTTCATTGGTTATTAAGATTCTTGGCTTACTCTTGTGTGCCTGATGTCATAATGTTAGTAGTGTGGAGAAGACGTCGGATACCTTGTCTTTGTGTTTTGATGCACGGAAAAAGATATGCTGATCTTATTGTTGTAAGTGGATGTTCCGTTTTAATTTCAGGTTGGCTTTTTATGATGTTTTCAATGTATTTTCAGAATGAGTTTATAATTTCTTTTCAGATTTAGTATTTGTCTGTCTGTTTACGTTTGCAATAACATTTGTTTTCTTTTTCGTTTTTTTTTAATTTTCTTTTTTTTTTATTTTGCTTATTTTTCGTTTAAGTTCGTTCATATTCCAGGGCATTTTTATTTTTGATTATTGTTTTTTAGGCCTGTTTCTATCGACTTGATGAGTGTTCTTGTGTATACTGTTCCGTCGACGACTGCACCTGTTAACTGTCTAATTAATCGGTTTAAAAAATGTCCTCCAGCACCCGTAAATAAACAAATAATTACATAAGTCAATCGATTCTATCAATGGAAAACCAAATACAAATAATACATGCCATGGGTTTTGTTGTAAATATAATAAACTATGAGGGATAAAATGCCCTTTCTATGGTAAAGGCATATCGCACTTTAAATATTCAGCTTATGACGAGTTTTACATACAGGAGGTGTTTATCTACATTTTAGTCAGTTTTCTTCTTTTACTGACGTCCACGGTCACTATTTCGCGACATTCACACAGCCGATCTGCGTCAAATTTGTCACATACTTTGACATCATCCCCAGGAATCACGAATAACAGACGTGCCACAAATAATGTACAATGCATATGAGTAGTAAAGGGGTGTACTATAGCGACAATGGAAAAATACATTACAGC
>JAECUM010002088.1:0-12103 GCA_016617855.1 Megalonaias nervosa
TTACATTACCTAATACTGGTTGAGGTTGATGTCTGTCATTGCTACAGGGTATATATTTTTTGTGATCGCATTAGAAGGTTTCATGGAAGTTGAACGAGTAATTTCATTATTTAGTGCAGCTATCACATTTGGTAACCTTGCAACCCATTCACGAGATCTCTCACCGGATTTAAAGTCAGTAGATATTTCTTTTGCGTATTGGTATCCAAATAACCGCTCGGCAAGTGTTCGATTAAATCGTTCAACAATTGCCTGATCACGATGAATTTCAGTATGTCCTCGTCTAATTTTAACGTTATGTTTCTTCATTAACGATAATACTACTCCTAGAAATTCTTTGCCAGGATCAACCTGTAATAACTGTGGCCATCGCAAAGGTCCTCGCTGATAAATTCGTTCAAACGCAGACGAAACTTCAGACGCTGTCTTTGTTGATAATGGTTCAGTTTCTTTATATCTACTTGCAACGTCAACGATAGTTAATGCGTATTTGTATGTGCGTGACTGACGTTTACCAATTTTAATGGTATCGTGTGGTAAAAATAAAATATCTGCTTGATGAACCTCATTAGGGACGCTGACATCAGAATGTGCATATTGAATATTTTTAGGTGGTGGTAGATAAATTTGCCATATTGCCTGTCGTGCTAACCACGCTGCAGCAACAGAACGTGAAACTTTTGCTGCTTCAGATAATTTAGTAATCGCTGATCTACCTCTCCAATATCCTCTTGGGCTATAATAAATGGGTTCCATTATAATATTTATATAATTAATTACCAGCCCCTAACATTATTTTACTTTTCATGGCAGATTTTACTAGAAAAGTAGCTAATTTATCTCTGACAGATTTATTAGGTATAGAATTTAATGCATGAATCAATTTCACATCTGCAAGATGCCTTTGTTGTAAATCTTTACTTTTATACGCAACATCATGAACACGACATGCTTGATCAATCTTATTTACTGGATACTCTCCTGGTCTTGGTTGATCTTGATCATCAAGTCGGATGTCAAGTCGGGTTCCAGGACCACAATAATTATATCCAGGAAGGTGTTTCTCACCGGCATATTTAGCCCACGGAGTTCCTGGTAATTTTCCTAATAAAGCGGCTATATCTCCACCTGTTTTTGTACCTGACTTTGTCAGGGAATCAGACATGGAGATAAATTTATATTTTTTCGTGCCGCATTTTACACATTTACCTGTTAATGCACGTCGTTTATTTTTTGTTATTATTGTTGTCAGTCCAGTAGTGGGCGTAGATAATCTACATCGAACACAATATAGACTCATATTATTAATAATATGGATATAATTGATTTTTCGGCGACACGAAAACAGGAGCCAGTGAAGCACCATTCAGCATTACCAAATTCGATAAGGATGATTATAATAGGTCCATCTGGATCAGGTAAAACACAACTATTATTAAATTTAATAATGCGATGGTTAAAATGGAGTAAATTGTATTTAGTAGCACCATCCGTAGATGATCAACATTGTTACAAAGTACTTAAAGATTTTAATGAAAATGCAAAATTGCTGAATGAAGATGGTGATGATGTTGTTGACTTTATTACCGATATTGATGAGGCTCCATCTGTAGATGACCTAGATGGATTTATTAATAATTTAGTGGTGTACGATGACGTTATGTTGGACAGACAAACAAATCCAGCTAGAATATTTTCTCGAGGTCGTCACAAAAATACTGACGTGATTTATGTTACACAACGATATACACAGATACCTAAAGTGATCAGAGACAACTGCAATATTTTGGTTGTGTTTAATGGAGTAGATAATTATACTCTACAGAATATTTATTATACTTGGTGTTCAGGGGACATGGACATGATTAAGTTTAAAAGCTTCTTTTCAAAAGCACAATCTGCTCCGTTCGGATTTATAACAATAAATCTTCATGACCCAAGATCCAGATATCGTATAGGTCTGGATAAAATCTTTGGTTAATCTGTGATTAACTCTGCTAGCAGCAGGAAGGGTGAATGACCACATGTGTGTGTAAGATAACAGCAGACAAGAAGGGAATATGATATGCGCGGTATGGCAGTCGAACCTTACACATTTGTCTTAATCATAATGCAAAATTTGCTCGAAAACCAAGTTGTAGGGTCCACCGCAGCAAGGGGGGGTGGGGGTGGACAGACATTTGGTAATGAATATATTTGCATTATGATTAAGACAAATGATTTCGCGGTACGGCAGTCGAACAGACCACTTGCCTCAATTATCACTAAAATTTGGCTTAATCATAAGAGTGGTCTGCTCACCCTTCCTGCTGCTAAGGCAAATACAAAACATAGACAAGACAAACAAATAAAACACAAAAACCGTTGTGTTTGCAAAACTTTACACAGCTGTTTCTACAAGAATTGAACCTCTAAATTTATTATGCTTCAACTAGTTTATTTCAACTTGTTGCGGATGCTTGAAAATATTTTTATTGACCTAGAAATCGACGAGCCATAATGACATCTGTTGTTTTATGAAAATTCATGTAAGCGCAAATTATATCCCGGATATTTCATTGTCATAGTTGTAAGTATAGGCTATTAAGCATATTTAGAGAATTATTTAAAAGAAAATGTGTCGGCTGCAAAAAATAAATAATTTCATTTGTGCATGGCTGTCTTTTTCTAGTCTTCTTGGTTTAAACCGCTTGGTTCAATGTTCTAAGGCGGCGTATCCAGTAAGATTCCTTTTTTTTTTTTACCTGGTTTCGGAACTCCAGTTGGGGTTGTGAGCAATTGCAATAAGAGTGATATCACTGAAAGTGTGGCCAGAAGAGGAGAAGTGTTCTGCGACCGGGCTTCTGTACAGCTTCTTTGTCATCCAATCAGATCTATGAAGGTTGATCCTTTTGTGTAGCTTTTCAGTTTCTCCGACATACTGAAGGCTACAGATCTTACATGTGATGAGATAAATTATATTCTGTTTTGCACGTTTTGTTTGGACCATGTATGTTTGGTTTTTCTCTAGTCACTGTGCTAGAAAATGTCCTGGTCTCTATCATATGTTGACAGGTTTTGCACCTTTTATCGCCACAGTGGCCAGATTGACTAGGGTGGTCTTGATTAGTGATTGGCGTTAGGTTCGCCCTGACTAGGATGTCCTTGAGGTTTTTTTTGTCTCCGGTAGGCTACTATAGGTTTGTTTGGGAGGATTAACTTTAATGCATCCGACGTTTCCCCGATGGGCCAGTGTTTCCCGATTATTTTACCTACTTTGGGGTTGTTTGGATGGTAGGTTAGGATAAATGATACCCTATCAGCCTTTTCCTTCTTTCCATATTTTAGTAGGTCATCGTTTGTTTGTTTGGCCCTTTGGGTTGCCTCCGCAATCAGGTCTTTGTCGTATAGCTCTTCAGACCTTTTTAGGAATGTCTCATCGTCGGAGCAAATTCTGCGTATCCTCAGTGCATGGCTATATGGGATGTTCCTAATGAAGTGTTTTGGATGACAGCTGGTTGGGAAGAGATACTGGTGTTTGTCGGTTGGTTTCGAGTAGCTGTCTGTGTGGAGTTTGCTGTGTACCAGTCTGGTTGTTGTGTCCAAGAAAACGTGGTTTGAGTTGGAGACTTCTGCCGTGAATTTTATTGAAGGATGGAAGTTGTTTGCCTTTGATATGAAATCGTCCAGACTTTCTCTTCCATGTTACCACTTCATTTTCTATATCATGGATAAAGTGTACCCACTGGTATGGTGTAAGTTCAACCGATGCTAAAAGCTGACCCTCCAGTTTTCCCATAAAAATATTAGAATACGAAGGGGCCATTTTTGTACCCATTGCGGTTCCATTGACTTGGAGGTAGTTTTCTTCATTAAATTCAAAGTTATTGAGTTTTAGGACAAGCTTCAGGAGTTGGACTAGGAAGTGTGTGGGTGGATTGTCTACAGTTCTTGCTTCCCATGCTTCTCTACACGCCTGTATCCCTTTAAGTAATCATTTACGTGGGCTCGTGGTGGCGTGCTGAAGCTAAACAGCCAAACTAAGCTGGTCTTTAAAGGCGCTCCTTGCCTAATACTCATCCCCATATCCACCATCATGGCCACACTACCCTCTGCCAAATATCTGTTTTATATTTACTGTCCCAAGAGGAATTTGTTTATACCATGAGAAAATTGGAAAGGACAATTTTATGTTTTGAGGTACGTTTCATTGTTGTTGAAAAGAAGATTGGTGAAGAGCAAATACGACGTCAGCGTGTAATTTGGCCACAGCTGATTATCTGATTGACCTGAAAGCAGAACCCTTCATGTCAGACAATGCTGATCAGTTTCAAATGGGGGTTGGGGGTTGGGGGTCTTTTTTGGTGCTTTTTGTTGTTGGGATAGGTATTGTCAAATCTTGGTGTGTATAATGGACTATGATGGCACTGTCCTAGAGGGATTGGACAAATGTGTGTATATAATATATCTGAAAACTCCTAGTGCCTGGACACCAAGCACAGCCGAACAAGAGAGCTCTTATGTCGAAACTAAAGAAGAAAAGAACTTAACAGGGTACTGTGATCTGGTCAGAGAACATAGACAGCTCCTTGAAAGATTGATATAAATCGTACCAGTACTAGTGGGGTACTTTGGGCATTATCCCACAGCCTCAGAAAAAGCTTGGATAAAGCTAGAAATAAAACTGTGGCAAAATGTAGCATTTCCGCAGATAGAAAAATACACAATGTCACCGACAACATACACGACAGACCTCAAGATATTTAGAATCCAATCTAACAATACAAACTTAATGGGTGTGAATAATAATAATAATAATAATAATAAGAAGAAGAAGAAGAAGAAGAAGAAGAAGAAGAAGAATTGTAATAACAATAATATTAACAATGACAATATAAAAACAACAAATCCAACAACTTATTCTGCGTACCTCTTCCAGACGTGAGATATGAGATCAAGTTGAAAAGATTCGGAGATTCAATTTATGTATCATAAACCCTGGAGGCAGACGACAACGTTGAATAATCCTAGGCACATAGAACAAATATCTCAAGCCCAGTGGACAGCAAACTAGATTTAGAGTAGTAAAGGAAAAGGGGTCTTTTAGATTTAATACCCTTTTCCCCTCCCACCAACCCCTCCCATCAGAACATATTTGTAACGAACCTGTAGCTTAACTCAAAACAGGTTAGAAAATATATCTATCAGGAGAAGACCCTTTCCACTCCAAAACGATCATATTTGTATTAACGGGGACTTCTAGATTTTAGACCCCTTCCCCTGTAAAACATATTTGTCAGAGAAAAACACCCTCCCCCATTTCAGATATTTTATAACAGACTATCTTTCGAACTATACATTTTCTCTGACTGTGCCGATCGATTGCTGTAGCCTAAACAGAGACTGCAGTTGCGATCGATAAATGTACATCATGTAACTGGATGATGCAATAACTGGGATTGTTGTGTTTGAATTTGCAAAGAGACACGTGTGTCTGTAACTTTACTAAAAAAAACTGGAAATTTCCAGAAAAATCACGTGATTTAGCGCTTGGGTATTATAACTGCGCAATAGACTTTTCCAGAGATTTAGCGTGGACTATATAAAGGCAACCAATTTTTCATTTGTGATTAGTCCGCAGAGATGTGTTTCGCTGAAAGCATGAGGCAAGTGAGATTTTTTTACTTAGTAGTATTACATTCCAAGGCAAATGGGTCTGGCTGAAGATTATCCTATTATTTCCATTGATTATATATCAAGGAGTTTAGAGAAAATTTCATTCGCCGTATTTTTTGTCATAACTATTTTCGTACCTGCTAACTCTCATCGGTAAAATATCTGTTAGCATACTGTCAATAATACGAAACTCGCATATTAAATCGTCCATATCATATTTTATGCCTCTCAAATAAGATCGTACTTGAGCGAGTAATTTTTTTGTAAGTAATACTAGCTATCTTACAAGCATTTTTTTTTTTTTTTCGTTTCAAGCCTGGGTTCAATCTTCTTATATGCTGTTGAAAGAGTGACACCGACAGCAGATATAATTAATAAAAAAGGATTTAATGATACCCCACTTGATATTATGCCAGAGGTGGTCATTAACAATGGCAAATATGATATTACTCGAAGTATCCTATTGTAATATTTATAACATTGTTTCACACACCAAAGGTTTTTATGATAAAATTTGTAATATTGCATTAGTGCGTCGACATCCTGTTTTGGATTTTTTTTTAAAATATGATTGAAATCGATGATCTGTTTTTTCATTATATAATATTCGCTTACAATTTTTATACAATATTAAAAACTCTAGCACCAACAATCGAATCAAGAAACTCACGGAACTTATTATTGTCAGGATCAGCTATAAAATCTCTGTATTTGTCATAAACATCTGACGAAGTATCATCATATCGTTTATCTGTTAGTACCTCATTTTTCTTTAACCAAGCATATGAATCAAAAATATCTTCTACTTCACGTTCGTACAGATCAGTTTTATTCACCAAATTACTGTAATCGATTTCTGTTTCATCAATATACCCTAATACCAAGCTTATTTGATCTAACATGAAATTTTTTAGAACAAGATGTTGTCTGATAATTGCATATGCGACTACGAAATTTGCTAGCATTAATTTTTTAAGCTTATCTAGTTCAATTGTTAACAAACCAATAGCATCAGCTACTTTGACCAATAAATTTGCGTATGATGGTCTTGTGAACATTTTCTCAACTTCATTGTAATAATTTCGTAATAACAATTGTCTAGAGCGTTGGAGTAATGGAAGTGGAATGTCGTACTCACAACTTATGTCGTAATAAGAATCAATTTTTTTCCCAGCTGTGTTTGTAGGACTTCATCAAAAAACTTCTTTTGCTCATCATCGCTAAGATAACTAATTTCATTGTCAGAATCATTGATTATCGCTATAGATTTATTAACAATAACTGGATCAAATTCTGGGTCTTTTTTACGTATCATTGGCAAAATTGCGTTTGCGTACACTTTAATAATTAACTCCGTATCCGGTGTCATGCTAACGATTTTAACTAAGGTTTCCTTGTCGTGGTAGTACATACCGAGATATTTAAAAATGTTTCGTTTTAAAAAGCTATTATATAACTTTCTGTTTCTTTTTACTCCCATTATTTTAGATTCCGCTAGCTTGTCAAGACAATTATGATTTTCGTTTATTCGTCTTTCTTTCCCCGCTTTTCCACCATGCGCTCGTGTTCTGATTAGGTCTGATTTTATTATCAAATCTATATTTTTAAATTCAAGCTCGAGTAATATTTTTTTTTAATATAATTTCAACTTGTTTTTGTTCTTCTAGACAATTATCAGGATGACAGTAACTTCTTATAATATCAAAGTTTTCTATAGCTTTATTAGTTGTGGTCCTCTCATATACATAACAAGAATGAAAAATTTTTCTTCATCTGACAATGGAGAATTTATCATTGTAATTGTAAAAATTTTCCTGGTATTTATTATACGTGCTGATAGTGATTGGTTCCCAACATCTATTTTAGGGTTAAAAATATTATCATAAAATTCTCTTGCAACGGTTATAATTGGTGGTTCTGACATCATTTTATAGCACTAGATTAAATTTGATCATCGAGTGTATATATCTGAAATGATGTCAGTCCTGGAAACGGACGTTCAGCAGCGAAAACATGAACTCGAAAATATAAGTACTTGTTGACAGTATTTTCTGTCGGAATCGTAAAATATTGTGTTGTTGAAATATAAGTGTCTGTTGTACTATATAATGTTGTCCAATCGATAACATCGTTTGATCCTTCCAATTGCCAATTATAAATTCGGCCAACACCACAGTTTTATCGACCACGCAAATGAAATTGCCAAATAGCAACTGCAGTAGGACATTAATTTTGATCCAAAATTTTCAACTTCTCTGTTGGTCGTCCACTCGTGTTTATCAGAGAAAGCGTAATAAGGATAATTTTCAGGATAATATGCTGATGTGCTTACCTCAAACCCAACTCGATTGTCAGTTGTCTTAAAAAGCGTTGGAATATATCCAACATTGTTTTTAGTTCGTTTTATACCACTAGACAGACTGTCAACATATGCTTTATTTGTCAGATCATTAGGGCTAACTGGAACATATGTCGTAGTTATTTTTTTGTCTCTCATGTTTATATTACCTGACATTAGTCCACCGGATTTTTTAAAGTATGGAGCAAGTTCTTCTTTTAACTGACCATAACTAATAGCATCCGAGTCAGACGTTGGCGAGATTGTTGGTAATCCAGTTATTTTTTAATTTGACATAGACAGGTTACCTGTCATTGTGTCGCCGGCTTTGTTAAGTTTACTGTCGTCAATTGATTTTAGTTGCGCATAACTTACCGCTTGCGTTAAATCTGCTGGCGGATATGAAGTTTCTAAACCTAACACTCGTCGACCTGACATGTTAATAATACCTGTAATTATCCCACCTGTTTTATCAAGCTTGTTATTATCCACATACTTTAACTGTAAATAACTTACCGCTTGGGTTTGATTTAAGTTTGCTGGTGGATATCTAGTCCCCAGGCCTACAATCTTTTTTCCTGACATATCTAAGTGACGTCTTAAAGTTCCGCCGGCCCTGTCTAACTTGTTGTCGTCAACTGATTTTAGTTGTGCATAACTAACAGCTTGTGTAAGGTCAACCCTTGCTGGTGGATACGCCGTTTCTAAACCAAGCACCCGTTGATTTGACATAGACAGGTTTCCTGTCATCGTATCACCAATTTTTTTCAGGTAACCATCACCGCCGTTTGTAGTTATAATCTCCAGCGAATCTCCTAATGTTGTTTCAAATTTTGTGTAACAGCTCATTATTTATTTATTGTCTAACAATTTTTATAATATGTCGATATTAAATTTTGATACAGACAGACATCGGAAACATATACACAACAACGAACTTCCAGACTGTCATTATCTTATTGTTGGCCGCACAGGCTCAGGTAAAACAAATTTGCTTATGAACTTGCTGTTGGGAGATAATTTTAACTATGATCGAGTTTATACCATTAATCCACAACAAGACAAATACGAACTACTTAGCGAATACAATAACAAACTTCGTGATGATCTTGAGGCTGGCGAAGATTTTTTTTATTATTAAGCAACCAGAAGAACTTATTCCAGTGAGTGAAATTGACTCTGACGAGCATAAGATAGTTGTTTTTGATGATATTCCGCTAAACAATACGGAGATGAATAAAATAAGATCCTATTTTTCACTGTCGCGTAATAAAAAATGTAATTCTGTTTATTTAGCCCAAGGTTTTTATAACGTTGACAGATTTATTCGGCGCAATACTGGTTGTTTTATATTATTTCCAGGACTGGACAATGTGGACGTGAGGAAGACAACGGCAGATAAGTATAACTTGTTCTTGTTCGATAAGCTTACACATGATCCTAAAAAAAATGTTTCGCTGTTGTATTAAAAATTATCTTCAGTAGTTTGATATAAAATGAATAAACGAGCAAAGTACAGAAAACACATAGAAGATTTAAAAAAAACTTGCTCAATCTCAAGCAGAATTTAAGCAGCGAGTACAGCAAGCCCGACGTGGGCAAGTAGCTGCCGCAGAAGCAGCAACTACAGCTCTCAAACCAGTTACTGAGGCGTTATTTGGAAAACAACCCGAAACTAGGCCCATCAGACGAAGAAGTTGAACAACTACAGGAAAAAGGTTTAGTCGGACTTGTTAAAGAACAACAAGAAGCTGCTGCTGCAAAAATTATTAGAAGATCTGATGAAGACAGACTAAAGTTAGCTAGAGACCTTGTAAAACATATTATTGATCCTGCTGCTAGACAAACTGAACTAAAACGGCTATTAAATACTCCACTTGCACTTGAACAAAGATTAGCAGAAGTAACACTAGTTGAGCCGATTGAAAGAAAGTTGAGCGATATAGAAGAAAAAATAAGTGAAGCCGATACGTTGATGGAGCAGATGCGCAAAGAAGAAAAAGCTAAACTAGAAACTTTTAGAAAAGAGCATAGATTAGATATCCAATATAGAGAAGATTTTAAAGAAAGTCTAAAAAATATAAACAGTAAAATAAGAAATTATGAGTATGAATCTTTTAACAAAGAACATAATTTTAAAAATGTAAGAATATATAATATTCAAAACTCAGATTATAATGCCGAAGAAAATATTAAAAAGTTAACGGAAATAGCAGAAAAAAGTAAGAAACATCTCGATGATGTAGTACCAGATAAAGATGTAACCTGCAAAGAAAGTATTAGGTTATACCGGCACTGGATTATCGCAGATCTTTATATCAAAGCTATCCGTAATATAAAAAATGACATATTTTTAGTGGACGTAATACTAATGGTCTGAGTACTGAAGCAAAAGAACTAGATCTCATACGTATGAGAGCTGATAAGGTTGTCCCAGACGACATAAAAGATCCTATTGCTAGACAAACAGAATTAAGTCGGTTGGTTGATAATCGAGATGAACGTATTAGAAGAGAATCAGATCCAGATGTGATAAGAATGCAGGCTGAAAAAAAAACAACAACAAGAAAAATTAAGAAAAGAACGAGAAGAACAAGAAGGACTACTGTATTTATCAGATAAAAAAAACAAATTAGAAAAAGAAATAGCAAAACATATATATATCAGAATATTATAAATTTATGGAAGATAATAATATTGAAGATGTTGATAATATTGATCAATGGACACAAAGCGAATACGATAATCTCATTGAAAGATTAAATAATATTAGAAAAGATGGCCTAGAAGCTTCCAATAAATTTTATGATGCTACCACAGAAGAAGATGTTAATAAATTTTCTGAAAAAGCTAGAGATGGCGTTATTGCCAATCTTTTTAAAATTGCAGCAACTGATTTTCGAAAAAAAGAACTTGGTAAGTCAAAATGGAAATTTAAAGATGTATTTGATGATCATGATAAACTTCGTTTAAAAAAAATCACAGGCTTCGGGGTAAAAATATTTACATCAGTATCTGAGATGATAGGTAGATTAATGTTACTGATATCGTCAAAAGAAGCTGGTAATGTTGGTGCTGAAATTGACAATGAAATTATTGACATGCTTGATCATTTGAGATCAGAAAATTTATTAACATCTGACGAGTACGAAATTTTACACCGCGATTTAATTTAATTTAATCGAGGCGATCTTATATAACATTATTACTCGACTCATCACAAACAACAGGTGAAAGCGCAAATTTTTCGGTAAATTATATTTCGCCAGTACAACTGAATCCTGAAAAACAGTAAGAGATCGGACTAATTTCATGCACGGCATGGCATTCTATGGCTAACGTAAAAACTGGGGTGAATGATGATTTTACATTTAATACTTCATCTGATCGACAGTGGAAAACATTTAAAATTCCACAAGGAGCTTATAATGTCACCGATCTATATAAAACAATAAAAGAGCTAATAACAAAGGCGGGCGGTAACGCTGACGATTTTGAGCTGACACTAAATTATAATACGTTAAGAGCTAGAGTAACGTTAAAAGATGATATGTTAATCAATTTTTCATCACCAACAAGTATTGCATCGTTAAGAGGATTTTATCATGAAGGTTATGGTGCTGTTTCTAATCAAACCAGGACGTATGACAGTGAACTGCCAGTAAATATTACTGACGTAAACACAATACTAATAAATTGTTCTATTACATCTGGATCTTACTCCGCCCGTGGTAGTAAAGGACAGACTATTTATAGTTTTTCGCCAGACGTTCCACCGGGCTCGCTTATGCAAATTAATCCGCGGCAAGTTATTTATTATCCGCTAAACGTTGAAAATCAGACAACACAAATAAATATGCAATTGACAGATCAATCTGGACGGCATTTGGATTTGAATAATGAAGTTGTTACTTATTACCTACACCTATGCGCGATCACTTCGTGATTGGCAATAAAATTATACAGCCCCTTGATATAATGAAACAGAGAAAAAAAATTTACAGAAGAAAAATAGTTGGAGGATTTTTTTGAAATATATTTACCAAAATTATTGAAAATGTCCCGGGAATGGCGCATAAAGTTGCACCAATTGTACTTGATGCATCAAAA
>JAECUM010002089.1:0-117712 GCA_016617855.1 Megalonaias nervosa
GATGGCCTTTGTTTCCAGCAACCTTCCCATGTAAGCCAACTCCAAGTACAGAGATGGCCTTTGTTTCCAGAATCCTTCTCATGCAAGCAAACTCCAAGCCCAGAAAAGGCCTTTGTTTCCAGCAACCTTCCCATGCAAGCCAACTCCATGCCCAGATATGGCCTTTGTTTCCAGAATCCTTCTCATGCACTCCAACTCCAAGCCCAGAGATGTTTTTTTTTTCCAGAATCCTTCTCTTGCACTCCAACTCCAAGCCCAGAGATGGCGTTTGTTTCCAACAACCTTCCCGTGCAAGCCAACTCCAAGCCCAGAGATGGCTTTTTTTTCCAGAATCCTTCTCATGCACTCCAACTCCAAGCCCAGAGATCGCCTTTGTTTCCAGAATCCTTCTCATGCACTCCAACTCTAAGCCCAAATCAAATGGTTAGACCTAAACCAGAAATTTGGCCATATGGCAGTGCTTTGAGTTTTCGAACTAATCTACCATACACTTTCACCTGAAAAGCAATGTTCCAAATCCAATTTCTGCCTTCATGTCATTCATTTCTTTCTACAAATGATGAAAATCAAACTCTACACTGATCCCCTTATTGTAAAGCCTCGAGCAAAATTTTATTTCCATAAAATACATCATATGCTACATCTCTAAATCTCTATGCATTGTAGTGCTCATTCACTCCAAAATATTTGGTATTATAATGAACTAAGAATTTACAACAGCAGATAACAGTGATTTTTTTTGTGATGTTACTGCTATATGTATAACAATTCTCAATGCTTTTACCTTTCCATTCTTTAAGCTAGAACTAATGATGGAAGAGATTACATTTCCTGTTGTTTTTTTTTGACTAATTTATTTCATTAGCCCAATTCCATTTCAAATCAATAAATTTTCCAAGGTAATGGAAGAAGAAACAAAGGACCATACACCAATCACCTTTTTTTACCTCATCTTTATGCAACACAACATACTGTATCCACAATTTTCTTAAACAAACTTTAACAAATTTCTCTACAGCAGGTTGAGGAACAAAACCTTTAAGTTCTGGACCTGGTGTTCCTTGGATTGCAGATGTTACATTTTTTTCCTCCACTGTTATGACATCATGTGCATAAAGCTATATAATGTTCTATTGTTTTCTCATTTTTATGTCCCATGGCAATGTCCTATTCTATGATTCATTCCATAAATCTCTCCATTTCTTTGGCAGTCTGTTATCTTTATAAGAACTAGATGCACCTACTATTTATGTTTGCCAGCCTCATGAAAATCATGCTCATTTGCAGCCTGGCACCAAAAACAATTATGTAAACCTTCAATTGAAAAAAAGTACAAAGTTGATAATCACTCGAAAATGAAAATCTGTACATCACTCCAGAAAAAGCTGATTTTATGAATTAGTATTCCTCCAACAAAGTCCTAAAATCCTGGCACTTTTTTCTAAATATGGTATACAATAAAATGCAAGTGTTCCAAACATCACACTTAAAATACAATACAGCTCGCACAATTTTTTAATGCTTTGTGGTTGGGGGCTTAAACCCTTCTACATTCACTCTGCAATAAAATTCTACAAACGAGGGATCAATGCCTACATAACATCACACCTTGGCAGTTGACAACTCCAATGTGACGGAGTTGGTCAATGTTGCTGAATGACATCTTAACAGCCAATGAATGAAGACCACCTATGGAAGACTGAGATATCATGGATGATTTATATACAAATACTCTCTACAGAATCAGTCATCTTCAATTAATTCTTGTATTTGGACAATAAAAAATAAATTCTAAAGTCTTGTATATTCAATATGTGTATATTTAGAATAGGTCGATCAACTTCTTTTGCAATAATTTTATTCTTTTATTTTACTCAAACAAAATTCAACAAACTTACTTGACAAGTGGCATACCCTGATGATCTTTTCTTAAACAGCATAATTTTTGCCTTTTGTTACAAAGGAAAAGTAATCCTCTGAGACAGACAATTAAATTCCAAATGACAACTGCTTTAAAAAAAACAAACAGAAAGACCACTGAATTTACACTTAAATGTGTACTACTTGTTTAGTCCTTAAGCAGTAATGGCACAGTCACAACGCCGAATATATACAACTTAGAACTAGCTCAATTCACACTACATGTTTACTGTAAAGGACTGATAATTTAACCTATGGGGCTAGAATGTTCTTTCCAATGCAGATATTCTTTTAACACAAAGTAAGTTTGTTTCAAGTAAAATAAGGAGCATAATAAGGCCTTTCTTTTAATACTAAAAACTGGAGCATGACAAGTGTTGTCAAGCATTTACCCACCCAACCCCAAATATTAAACAATCTTTACTCCAAATTCCATATATGCACAAAAGGAGCCTATTTTATGCTATTTAACCATGCTCAAAGAATTTTATTGTTCAGACACAGGCCAGGGGCAAGTTACTTTAAAAAATCGCTAACCCTAACTCAAATTCCACTAGCCCCAACTCAATTCCATGTGCCCGAAATTCAAATCGCCCTATCTTTTTTTAACTATTATTTTGAGACAATGTTGAAATTACTGTAAGTTAGATATGAAAACAGTAAACAAAGTCATATTAAAATGACTCTGGTGTTAATCACCTTTCAAATTATTTCACGTAAAGCAATGTTTTTCTCCCAGTCCGATGTCAATCTTTGTCCAGTTGCTCCAGTGCTCAAGGAAATTTGTTTGAGACACAAATCTGGGTCAAGTGGCTTTAAAAAAATTCTCTCTAGCTTTAACATCCCCCTACCTGACAAGGCCATATTTTTGCACACTCACCCCATCCTGAAAAGTTAAATGGTCAGTCCCTATATGTGTGATACTGTTAAAAAAAATGAACCATCGTTCAAATTCTGCTGAAACAGGGTTCACAACTGAAGAGATTTCCAACAATTTCACAATTTCTTCATCCTCAGGTTGTGAATTCTCAGTAACTGTGGCATACACCTTTGCTCTTACAATCTCCAACTCTATGCTGTCAGTTTTGCCATCAAGTCATTGATTAGTCTATGAATTTCATCACAATCTGCAGGGACCTTGGTGCAGTTTTGTTTTTTGAATGCTGCAAAATCTCAATATTTCTCTATGAAATTTGAAAGCAGAAATGAAGTTAGAGAAGCACTGATCTTTCTTTTCTTTTATATCAATCAGTTAAAACAATAGATTCAAGTTTTGTCATTAGTTTGATGTATTACAATTATAAACAACATTCACTCTGTATCAATAAAATCAACTACCAACTATTTGAATTAAATGGATTAAAATATAATGTAATGATTTCAATTCCTTGAGGGGGAAAATACTGTACTGGGGGAAACGATAAGTCACTTAGCTAAACTTCCGATCAATTACTTAGTTATTGCTGCATTTTGTTGGCAGGCACAAGGTGTCTTTAACAAAATTATATAACATTTTTTGTGGGGGAGCCCAATGGGCAACTCACTTAGAATATGAGCTGGGCCTGATGAAGATTTAGAGAATCCCCTTGCATCAAGCTATGGGATTTTTTTAGTTCTGATAAATCAACTTCTTATCACTATTTTGATGTAGTTAATAAGGTATGCAATTGCATGATTGTGACTGTTGGTTATCGAGCATGAAAAAAACATTTATACAAATTTCTGTTAGTAGTATTTGGCATGTTTCTGTAGGAACCCATTTTGCATTACAATTAGTTATTGTGGCCTAGTGGATAACATCTGTGACTTGGACACAAAAACACACATACATTTCACTTTATGGTACATGTACAAGGTGATGAGATTGTGCTAACTGGTGTGAAAATTTCTTTCATTCTTTATCCTCCATGTAGATTTACAACTGGTTAAGTTTTAATATTTCACTTTTGATGATTGCCTAATATGTTGACAGTTAACACATCAAAAAAATAAATTCTGATTAATATTAAAAATCATTTTAGCCTTAGTTTTGAAAGTCCCATTGGATGTACAGTACTTTCTACAGAAACATGACTGAAAAATAAGTCATTATTATAACTATTACATTTGGTTCCAGGGGAGTAAATGGACTTGGCATACTCTATCATCAGTGTTAGAATATAAAGTAGTAACTGTTATCCCAGTCTAGGTAGGTTATGAGAAGTTATGTTGGTACATGTAATGTGATGCAGTGTTGAACTGTACAAGGCAGAAATTAATTTTCATACTGGTAATTCTACAGACAGTTGATATCAAGTGCTAATAATAAAAGGTTTAATTACATCTTTGTAATTAGTTCAGACCAAGACTATTGTCCATTGTAAACAAACAATCTTATTTTGAACTCTCCCTCTCTCTTCTCATTAACAAATAATCTCCACTTGGGTGAAATGACTGATGCAAGGAATGGAAAACAATAAACAGATAGATGCACAAAGTTTACACTAATTGTTTTGATTAGATCATGGTTTCTTCCTTCTATCATGTATGTTTCTTTTAATCAAGCAACAGAATAAGCTGAGGTTATACAGTATGATTCCACAAAATGAACGATCAATAAAATAAACATTGTTTACTTATCCCCAAGTACACTGTTTACTGTCAACATACTCGCAAAGAAAGCAAACCTGCATAAGAACTGCTGTTGTGCTTTTGGATTATCAGTTTGCACATGAAATTAACACATCTATGTTTTAAAATATGATAGGCAACTACAATATATACTCGTTTATATGCTAAATAATTTAGGAAAACATAAAAGCCTGAAAGAAGAGAGGTCGGCTTATCTGCGGACCAAGGCCTAAGCTTTAAAAGTTTTTTGTCGACTATCGGTCTATATGGTTAATGTAGATTGCCGAAGACGAGATCACCATGATAACACAAGGCTTGTATATGTGCTGTCATAAAGTCAAAGAAGTATTTTTTTTCCAACTTTGCAGATAGGATAATGAACTTGACTCTTATTTTGATAGATATCAATCCACCTGAAAATGCAGCCATACATGTATTAGAGCCACGACTGTGTGTGTATTTTCCAAAAGAACTGCCATATTAGTAATCTCTCAATCAGTTGTATATCTCTTGGCTAATCAATGATCATTAAAATCTACAGTACCTTACAAACGCATGCTAAATTTATTTCATTATTAATAAATGAAAATAAACTAAATAAAAAGATTTAGGAATTATGATTCTGAAGATATTTATGACAAACATTTTGTTATCGAGAGTAGAAATACTTGCATGACTGTTAGTCTTAAAACAACAAGCATGAGAGGCTCCATATGGGTTTGTGCTGTATGCGTGCCTAGAAAGGGTAAATAACTGACAAGTTGCAATATACGAATCAGTTGATGTATTCGTTAATAATATAATTTGTAGGATTTCTTTCACAGGTGTGTTTGGAAGTGAAAAGTAGCCACCTGGGTTTCATTAAAAGTGCACCAGATGTACCAAAAAAGTCAAGCACCCAATCACTGTTGTTTAGTTATAGAAAGGTATCTACTGTACTGGTATGCTTAACCAGTGGTAAATAATACCTCAGGTATAATGGGTTTGTTTTGTTGCACAGTGCCAATCAATTTACTAATTCATACTGGATCTCTGATGTGTTTTGTTTAATGAGATAAAACAGGGGTAATGGTTTCTAATCAAAGCCATAACTGTCACACCTGCGAGAGGAGGTTTCTGTGTAATGATTTCCCCAATGACAACCAATTTTATTTTGTTAACTGAATCATGCTCCTGGTAGTAAAAAAAAAATACAAATAAATATTTATCCAATACAATCTGATAACCAACCAAACATGGAAAAATTACACGATAAAGTATTTATATGATACTGCCACTAGTGAAAGTTATTTAAGTTTATTCATTCTAGAAACTTCAGCCAATAGTTACAATGAATGGGTGCTGGAAATAAAAGAAAACATTCTGCTTATGATGTGTCATTCAAACTTCAAGTTACTGAAAATGCTTAAATCAAATAAAAACTTATTGACTATGTGAATTTTGTCTACGCAAGAAGTAAGTATGGGAATGGTGGAAAAGCAAAGCGATATTAAAAGAAATGCCAAAAACAAAGGCATGCTGGACTGGGCTTGCTTCATTCCCTAGACTGGAGAAAGAACTCAGCGATTTTGTTAGTAAATATCGACAAAATGGAAATATGGAAAAGAGGCCTATGATCTTTCACCTCCAAGCAACAAAAGAGTAAATGCTGCTCGTCAGAAAACTGTTCTAAAAGAAAAAGAAACACCAGTCATGAAAAACACATTTAAAGGTTGTTTTGGTCTATTTAGCTGACAGTTCAAAGCTGCCTCCTGTCGTCACTTTTAAATGGAAAACTCTACCAAAAAAGCATGGGATTTCCTGATGGTGTCATCATTCTCTCACATCAAAAGAGATGGATGGACGAAAGTGGACTGGCTGAATGGCTGGTAAAATTCATTTTCTTTAGACTTCAAGATATATTCTATTTTAGTAACAGGGTTTGCCTAAATATATGCATTTAGAACTTAACCAGGGTTCATACAGGTTTATGTGAAAAAAGTTCAAGGACAATTCAAGGACAGAACCCTGTTTCTCAAGGAGTAACAAAGAATGAAGTTAAAATGCCTCTAAAATAGGTAAAGTAAAAGAACATGATGAAACAGCTGTACTGCAAAGCAAGCTGTATTTGCCATTACTAATTCAGTAGAACTACAAGTAAAAAATATACAAACAATGTAATCCCGCTCTGATATGCATATCCATTTTTTTCTTGAAGATGACCATTCAAGCTTTCAAACAAAATCACAAATGTCTTTCATTTGAATTTCTGCTCTAGAAATGCAGAAAAAGTGGTGCTATACCAAAGGTGACAAGACATGCAGATTTCCGTTCTCCACATGCATACTTATTAACATTGGCACTGTCAGGAAACACAATCTTAACAATTTCGGAAATGTCTTCATAGGAATGAAAATTGAAATGGCTTGTGACAAGTTTTAGAGTCCAAACATTTCTGCTTTACAAACATCTGATGCATTTGCAGCGAAAACACTCAAATCAGTCAAATTCAGACCAACGTGAGCTGGGGCTCCACGTTGGAATGGCAGCAGTACTACCTTTCCCATAATGGACTCCAGATGTAACACATAAGTCTGTAATTGGAACAGCATGCTGGCAAGATTTTATTAACACTGAACGCTTATTCCATTTGCATGGCTGGTCAGTGCAGACTCTCCCATTGCCTAAATATCAATTACCTTTCTTCATGAAAGGCAGTATGTTTTGTTACCACATTTTTCACTTCAAAACCAATCTCAATATTCCTTCTGTTTCAAGCCATGTTTTGCTAAAGCAACAAGAACCCCGTTTATAGTGATGGCTCATGATTTATCAGTCACCTTGTTTTACTTGTTAATCTTCTGTAAACAACTGTGTAAATGGTCACATGGTACACCCCTCATAAACTACAAAAGAACTGTACTCCTTGAATGCACATTTCACAGGATGTTGTATAAGGAAACCACTCACATGCAATGCTACACAGGATGCTATATAAGGGAGATCACTTGTGCGTAATTAGTTGGTGACACATTTACTTGCTGTCCAATAAAAACTTTGAACGCAGAGAATTTTTCCCAAATATGAACAATAAAACAATAGAAATACATTAACATATGGTACAGATATTTCATTTTGTTACCATTTTCACAAAATACAAATATATTCAAGGACATGGTTAACACTTGGTCAAAATTCAAGTATATCAAGGACATGAAAAGGGATTTCAGAATCCAAGGATATTCAAGGTGAGTACGAACCCTGTTAGTGTGTGCATACTGTGATATCGTCTCAGGCTTATGTGCAAATAAAGCACTTTTTCATGCATTTACTTATTCAGTTTGCTTAAATGCAAAAGGGCTTATACACGAGTATATATGGTAGTCTGCACATGAATACCTATCTTCAGAAATGTGTATGTGTGAACCTACTTGTATCACCACAGTGGTTATCTGATGCAACTCCGCAAGAATGTGTGGTGTTCAGGCAAGACACTGCAGCAACTATGTCAGGACATGCCAAGATGGTGGAGGTATTTGCATCTTAATCCTCTCCACTCTCTCCCCAATCCCAACCCAAAGCATGCGGAATCAAAAAATTGCATGCTGTACATAGATTAAAAACTGCTAAGTAATGTTTATCAGAGAGTGGTGTCAAATCCAACTCCTGTGTAATTAGTCCTCTGATAATAATGATCATTGCCTCCTAAGATCTAACCTATGTGGCTTCCTCTAATCCTCTTACAATCACTTGAATTTTGATAGCCTACACACTGCTTCATTGATACTAGCTTTCTTGAAACAGATCAAATAAACAAATTTTGCTGGAAAAAAAAAATGCATAATGAGGACTCAGCTGTTGGAATATTCATGCATCCAAAAATTAAATGTCACATTTGAATCCCGGACTAAGCTTAATAATATTTCATATGGTCCAAATCTGCCCAGAATTTGGGCCAAATCAGCCAGTAATTTGGGCCGAATCAGCCTGGTCCGAATCAGCCTGTTACTTTGAAATTCATGGGTGCATTTTTAAAATAATCGCCAGCAGTTCGGAATTTTACACACACACACACACAAAACTAGTGATGCAGAGCTAGTAACTTATGGTCATGTAGTGTATATAAGATATGCACATAATACGGTGGCGCTATGCAGAAAATTAGCAAAAACTTCGAATACCGCGATACAAAAGAACCATACTACCAATTCAACTCTAAAGTTTAAGTATAAAACGTCAAGCACCATTATTTACCTGGCTCTTTCTAGATCCCACTTTGATGACAGTATGTTCCGCCATGCCTGTCTGCAATTTGAATGTGCGAGCTAGAGTCACTCAAATTCAAGGGGGTCAGATTTCCATAAGATGACCAATATATCAACAATATTGTTCCATTAGCCGTAGGTCGCCCTCTCGCCGGTAAGTCAACGTGTTCTACAACAATTTCCGGTAAACAGAAAAAGTAAATACCTGTTTCTGCGCAGGAAATCGTCACGAACTACAGGGACACTTACCTATATACAATGTCATCTGCTAATGTCCAAACCGTCTATAATATTGCAGTTTACAACAACACAATGTAAATTTTACTTTTATTTTGAGGAAAATTGTGATAAAAGGCGAAATGTGTTCCCTATTTCGCACTAGCGTATGATAAAAAGTAGGAGGAAAAATACATCACAGGTGAATGAGATCACAGGAGTCTGCAGTTTTATCAATAAAGCGCGACGAAATTTCTGACAACATGAAATCACCTTATCGGTATTATAATTTAACATACCGATAATACCGATAAGGTGATTTCATGTTGTCAGAAATTTTGTCGTGCTTTACTGATAAAACTGCAGACTCCTGTGATGAGATCACCATATGGCCTGCAGATCTATAGGTTTCGCGATCATTGTCTGGGCTAAAAAGGGCTTTAGTGATTCACGGATGTCAAAACATATGGCGATCAAAACTGAGCACAATGGTACCTGTTGCTAAAATTTCCAACCAGACGGCTGTATCATTAAATAAATGCAGGCAGAGCATTTTATTTTTTTACATCTTGTCCGTGTTGAGACTATGCAACTCCGTGGTTATGGGTTCAATCTCCGATTTTGACATCCAAGTATATGTAGTCGGCCATCAAAGGTAGTTTCTTCTGGTCCATCCGTTTCCTCAACTCCAGGTCTATGTTTTGCTACATCAAAGCCGCTCAATGATGATTTTCTAGAGCCAAGGGAATGGTGCCATCAGTTTCAAATTTTAGACTATTTATATCCCCACCCCGTAACCATATATATATGTATGAAGGACCTGGAGAGTCAAAGTTACGCATGCAACCATCCTTACGAAAGTTCGAATGTGTGTTTTCTATGCACTGTGTGGGTGGGTGGGTGGAGATTAACTGCGTGAAGGATTTTAACATATTCGCTCACACACGCGCACACACGCGTGATTTATAATTAGATTTTTATGTTGTTCAGACATGAAATACGTGCTGGATAGGATTATTCGTCGAACAGTAATTTTGTCTTACCAAATTATACATATTCAGCATTACTGTTATATAACATAAAGGGCTTATCTACACGAATTTTGTTATCAACACCAGTTCTCTCGTTATCGATTTAATTATTACCTAAATTGCCTCTTCATATGTTGAAAAATAACGTCACTTTTACGTAATAATGAAAACTTTAAATCTGGTCAAAACTGATATAACAAATTCAAACCATAATTTTACCAAAACTGAAACGGAAACATTACTGATGTTGTTAGTGTTGATAAATTGCTGCTGTAATAGACATCAAGAAGCATTTATGAAAATATTACTCAAAATGCTCGTTTATTTTAAAGACTTCAACCTAATTCGAAGATTTAACTCCCTGTTATTAAAATTCATCAAAAAGTACCTCTTTGTTGAACAAAATACAGGGGCATTATCCATGGGCTCCCGCAAGATTTTTTCAGGGGGGTCAGTCAGTCACGGCCGGGAGAGTTAGTATAGTAAGCAGTCTGAAACTAAAGCTAATAATTACTAAGCGTTTTGAACAGGATCTTGTGACATATTTTCAGCTTCATTTGCATGATTAAACTCGTCGGAATATATATATATATATATATGATTTCCAGGGGGGTCACGTGACCCCACTTGACCTATGCCGCGGGCTCCCATGGCATTAGCAGTAAGTTGTATGCTCATAAACCACTTACTAAAAATCAAATAGTTCAGCGTGCAGTATAAATTAATTATGCATGCACAACTAAACCCCAAACTAGGTGAACTTGAAAGTGGTATAAACTTATAATGTCTTTTAAAGCTCTAATGACATAATATTAATCATTTGTTAAATGACGAATAAAACCACAGATTTAGTAATTAATTTCTACACAAGGTTATCGTGATTTTCACCATCACAAATTGCTCTTTAAAAGCAACAAAAAGCACACACAAATTAATTTTAAAAAATAATATGTTTCTAAGTGCCAAATACGCCACACATAGACGGGCTTCATAACTCTACACTTAAGTGGGCATCAGAACGCGAATACAAGCATACTATGGTGTAATGTTAAATTTATAAGAGATTTGTATGGAATTTGCAATTACTTATTTTAAAACCAAAGCAGAAGAACAGACGCATTATGTTCTCATGAAAAGCAATGTATTTCAAGATTCATCTGAACATTGGCATATGATTTTGATCTTCACTTGTTTGAATTTTCTTTTTATATTTTTCAGCATCAAAGAATAAATTAACTGATTTTATATTTATGCTCTAATACTTTATTTCTTTCTTCTATTGGTAGTATCACAATTTTTTTCTTTCACTCTTGCTCCTTTTGTCAAGAATTTATTCTTCTACACGGCATTTTGCAAAAGTGTTAAATAATGGTCAAAGGTAAATGAACATTTTAACACTTAATTCGAGGATATTATTTTTACTAAATTATAAACAAAATGAATGAAAGAACATTTTCACACGAAGTCATAGACAACAGTATTGCTATGCCATATAAAGATTATATTGTATATGACACGTAATAGTTTTATCTTCTTTGAATATAATTTTGTCATCATTCTAATATTTCTCCCTTTAAAAAAAAAAAAAATGGGCTAATAGCGTACCAAAATCTGTTGATATGATTCCCCATTACAAATTTATAAGAAATACAATTTAATTGATTCTCAATGTATTCACAAAATTTGCTACTTTCTGCAAGAAAAAAAAAAGACAGCTATTATTGTTAAATATGGGGGGTGGGGGTGGGGTGGGGGTCTTTTCTTTTTTATGTAATAATTGTATGTGTCTTTTCATGGTATGTTTCCTTCACACAGTCACGGTGTATATAAGGTGATTTATTCGTCCAGCTCAGCATTTTCTTAGAGGAAGATGACCGTCCACGCCAATCAACGTTTGATGTACCTAGAATATATTATCAATGTCATTGACATAAAAAGGCACTCTTTAGAGGTCCCGAACAAGTTCGTTCATTTCCAAACGTTTCACACATTAATAATATCTTTTTGAGCACGTAAAGACGTTTTATCGGAATGCAGTCATGCTGTGCCAATCACTAATGGCTCAATAAATCTGTCAGTACACCTGTCTCAGTTTATTGGTCAGGTACATATCTATCATAAAAGAAGAAAGGTATGCCCAAGGGCATCTCTTTGAGGGGAAAGACGTGACAGATGAATGAGATCACAAATCCCCAAACATCATACAGATATTTAAGATCGTCAATATTATTCTAGGCAAAACCCAAACAAGGAATTTTAAGATTTACAAGAATATGATCATCCTGATGGAATAAAAAATAGATGGAGAATTAAAAAACTTATCAGAATGTACCTTATTTGCTACTGTAGTATCCACTAGAAGGCTGTATCATTATTTAAATACAGGTATAGAATTTGTGGGGTTTTCCTACTTAAAAACATATCTTGTCCATACTGAGCCCGTGTTATCCAAGTCAAGTTGAGTGGTCTTTATTGTAAAATGCAAACTCTAGTTTTTGTTACCGAATAAAGAATATAATATAATAAAGAATAAAACAAAACTGAATGCAGTTTCTAGACCAAGACAACTGGCAAAGCGAAATGTCATACAGTTATCTTGGGAATGGTCGGAATTCCAACATACCATTACACGATTACCATCATGTCATCTAGGGAATGATTCGAATTCAGATATGTCTCATCTTAGGAATGGTTCGAATAACATTTCTTGTGAAATAGGTAAAACTAAAGATGTCATTTTCAGGTTTCTCAAAATAATTCATTCTGAAAGAGCATACGTCTGCTGTAATTTCTTAATAATGTCCCTCATACCTGTGTTGTTGGTTAAAGTTTAAAACAAAACTATCTAGATTTCCTGGTTACCTCAGGGCCCTCCAGAGGTTGAGAGAGGCCAGGGCCACTTCAAGAATTTGAAGCCCTTAGGCCCTGGTTATATTGAAATTTGGAAATTAATCGAATGCCAAAAGAAGTTCATATAAAGATTATTATGTAAGGATTTAAAAGACATTAAATTTATTAATTTTCATGACTTACTGAAGTCATTCTAATATATCTCTTGGAAGTAATTTTAATGTAAGCACAATTCTTTCCAAACAAAGTGTGTTAATATGTGTTTTTGCAAAGCGTAAAATTGCCGACGCTTATTGGAACACTTCCGTTCTCAAATATTCATTTTCGGAGGTGCGTAGTTTAGCACGTTGTAAATCTCTTCAGTTTCGGAGGTAATTAAATCTTGCTTTAAGTCCGCAATTCTATAATGCCTAAATATAAGTGATGGGTTTTGAAAAACACCGGAAATTTCTGACCTGGCTCCTCCAGTATTCCAAGTGAATGCCCGTCAGGTTTGTCGAAAAAAATCTAATTTTCCTGTAAAATCTCCGATCGCTTTGATGAAATGCTGAAATTTATCTTCAAGTTCTTGAAAGAGTAGTAAATTATTACCAGGTATCCCCATGTATGTCACATTACCCTGATAAAGACCGTCTGCTTATAATACATCTAAAAATAGACTGGGACAACATTAACCGGAAGTAATAATTGTGATCTGTGCAACCGGTGCTACGATACGTAGCTGAACAATGGGATTAAGGTTAACGTGTATAAATACTAATCTGTTAATTGATACCTTATTATTGCAATCTGGAGAGTTTAGAATATATGCAGGATGTATTGTGTGGTTCTATAAAAATCAAACATGGTCTGTGATGAGCTTTGAGTCTTTGAATAAAAATCGGCTGTCACTTGGCGAGGTTAGATAAAAACGAAAGACCAATAAAATGATTCAGACAGTAACAACTGAGTAAGTATTTTTTTTTTTGTTAAATTTTCTTGTTGAATTGATATTGCGTTGTTCAAGATGTTTTTTGTTAAAGTTTGATGCATGATAATTGAGCTGTCCCTTAGTTTTACACTGGTTCAACATACTAAGCGGTACCTATGACCAACATCAAGAGTGTAAAGAGAAACTGTATAATGCAAGACACGTTTCAGATTCTAATGAACATCACCACAGCTAATCCAATGAGTAACGGAAACAATGATCGAGCACTTGGGCAATGGCTGGCATCTGAACTAGGAAGAAAACATTGCTGTACTTAAATATTTTGAGATCTGAATAAACTTACGAGTCAATTAAGTATGATTTTTTAAATTTGTTTTTATATTTGAAGTAGAGCAATTGCAACGTTATGTGACTGTAGTCATGGCTTGTGGAGTTTGAGTTAGGCTTGTGCGTTTCTTTTTTAATCACCAGCCCTGGGGCTTTGTCTGAGAAAAATATTCTTTATACATTTGAAGTGTATGTAGACTGTTATCCAAAGTCCGTTCGTGTCTCATTGGTTTGCTTCAGCTCCTGATCCATATTATGCTAAGATAAATTGTGATTTTCTAAAGTTGCCTTGGATACAACAAAGGATAAGAGGATTATATGTAGTGTATACTCTGTAAGTGATAGGAAAAAAAAAATGCCATACCCCACCCCAAAACAGGTAAAATAGATATACGTGACAAACGTTTACTTTAATTACCAAAACAAGATTTAACATGTTACCGATAATATGGGCCTGGAAACGTCTTAGATAATGGAGTAGTGGGTAACAAAAGGAGGTTTCTGGACCAGGGACCCTATCTCCCCTGTCCAGAAGGACCACATCCTCTCAAAGCAAGTACAAAACCACATTTTTCAGACCACCTCGCAAATAAGATCGTATCTCATCAAGTAATTATTATAAGTGATACTTACTGTTTTACAAGCATTTTTTTTAGGTCTGAAGTCGAGGCCCAAATTTTTTACACGCTGTTGCAAGAGAAACACCAACACCGGATATTATTAACAAAAACGGGTTTAATGATGCTCCACTTGAAATTATACCACAGCCAGTCATTATCAGTGGTAAATATGATATTTCACCGACGTATTTTGCAATAGTATTTGTAACACCGCTTTACACAGAAAAGGCTTTTATGATAAAACCTGTAATACTGCATTAGTGCGTCCATATCCTGTTTTGGAATTTCCTCTGAAATATGATTGAAATCGATGATCTTTTTTTTCATTATAGAATAATTGTTTACAATTTTTATACAATATTAAATGTTCTAGTACCAACAATTAAATCAACAAACTCACGGAACTTATCATTGTTAGGATCAGCTATAAAATCTCTATACTTGTCATAAATATCCGACGAAGTATCATTGTTTTGTTTATCTGTTAATACCTCATTTTTCTTTAACCAACTGTAGGAATCAAACGTGTTTTCTACTTCACGTTCATACAAATCTGTTTTATTTACCAAATCACCATATTCTCTTTCTATTTCATCAATAAACCCTAGTACCAAACTTGTCTGATCCAACGTAAAATTTTTGAGAACAAGATGTTGTCTGATAATCGCATATGCAACTATGACTACTGATTTCATTAAAAAGTTGAAGTCTATTCCACAACTATCTGATAACTCAATCCTGGTATAATTAGACGTAACATCACTATATACCAAGATTCCGCATACAGATGGCATTGAAGCGTGTAAATATTTTCTTGATAACAATCCTATTAATAGCACACTATCTAGTGAAGATATTTGTGAAATAATAAAACTTGTCTAGGAAAAAAATTATTTTCAATTTAATAATACAAATTACATCCAAATAATGGGTACAGCAATGGGTAGTCCTATGGCTCCTTCGTACGCTTCTCCTTTCATGGTTAAATTAGAAAAAGATATCCTTCAAAAAGAAAAGTTTAACCCATCTGTTTGGTTTAAATTTTTAGATGATATATTTATGATCTGGAACCATTCAACTGAAGAACTGGACAAATTCATTCGTTTCCAAAAAACATTTTCATCCGACAATTAAATTTACTTATGCCGCATCTAGTACGCATGTTTCATTTTTGGATCTAAACGTAATTAAAAATATTGATAACATATCTCTACAAATATTCATGTCAAGGAAACTAATATCCACCAGTATGTGGAATATTCTTCATGTCATCCCACGTCATGTAAAAACGGTATACCATATTGCTAGGCCAAAAGATACCGACGCATTATTTCAGATGATTGTCAATTACAAAATTCGTTGAATGATTTAAAAACATATTTCCAAAACAGAAATTATGCTAAACATATTAATTCTGCGCTGAACAAAGCCCGTAATCTTGCTCAACATGAGGCTTTAAACACAGCAAATTGTACAATAGAGAAAAATATAATTCCTTTCACAATACAATATAATCCTTCATTACCTAATATAGGCCTTATAATTAATAAATATTGGAGTCTCCTAAATTTATCAAATAAAAACAGTGTAAAATCACTTTACAACAATAAACCAATTCTTGCTTATAGAAGACCCAAGAATTTGCAAGATTTTCGAATTAGAACTAAACAGACAGAAAATAAAAAAGACAATTCTCGTTATCTGAATGTAATAGACACCGGTGTTCTCAATGTGCAAACATAAGAGAAAGTGCTTCTTTCAGTAGCGCTAATACAAAATGGGTATTTTTTCTACTTTATAACACTAACTGCGTATCAACTGATGTGATTTATTTGATAACCTGTAAAAAATATAATATACAATATGTTGGACAAACACTTCAACAAGTTTCTAAGAGAATGAATGACCATCGCTTTCATATAAAAAATTATAGAGATCCTCAGTTTTCCTCTAATATTTCAATACATTTTAATACCAATAATCGCTCTCTACTCGATTTTTCTTTCATGCCAATAGATATTGTGCATGGAGACATGAATAGACAAATAAAAGAAACTTACTGGATTCATAAATTAGATACTTTATATCCTAATGGCCTTAATACAAATGCACTATATAAAATTGTAAAAAATATTTTTTTTTTAAATTGATAAATTGTATATCCTTTATAACAATATAATTTTATGTATGACTGTTTGTCTCTATTTTATTTTATTGTTTGTAGTGGTAATACATACCGAGATGCTTAAAAATTTCTCGTATTTAAAAACTATCATGTAATTTTTTGTTTCTTTTTTATTTTATTATTTTAGCTTCCGCTAGTTTCTCGAGACAACTATGATTGTTGTTTATTTGTTTTTCCTCTTGCGCTCTTCCACCATATGCTCGTGCTTTTATTAGGTCTGATTGTATTATCAAATCTATCTTTTCCTTGTCAAGCTCGAGTAATATTTTTTAGCAGGATTTCAACTCGATTTTGTTCTTCTAGTCGATCACCAGGATGACAGTATCTGCTTATAGTATCAAAGTTTTTTTTATTGCTTCTGTTACTTGTGGTCCTCGCATATACATAACGCGAATAAAATTAATTTCACTTTCTGACAATCCTGTACTGTTTATTGAATTGATTCTACGATATTTCATATTATGTGTTTTGTTTACCGCTTGCAATCTATTATAAACATCTATTTTTAAATATATTTTTCCTTATTAAAAATATTATCATAAAACTCTCTTGCAACGGTTATAATTGCTGGTTCAGACATTATTCTACAACATTGGATTAAATTTGGTCATCGAGTGTATATATTTGAAATGCTCTGAATCCTGGAAACGGATCTTCAGCAGCGACAACATAAACTTGAAAATATAAGTACTTGTTAAAAGTATTCGCAGTTGGAATCGTAAAGTATTGTGTTTTTGAAATATACGTGTTTTCTCTACTATACAATGTTGTCCAGTTGATATCATCGTTTGATCTTTCCATTCGCCAATCAAATTCGACCAACACTAGAGTTTAATCGGCCGCGCAGATGAAATTGCCATATAGCAAGTGCAACAGGACATTTGATTTTAATCCAAAAGTCGTTGGTTTCTCCGTTAGTTGTCCATTCTTGTCCATCGTCAACAGCGAAAGCGTGATGAGGATAATTTTGAGGATAATATGATGATGCGTTTACCTCAAACGCAGCTCGGTTATCAGTTGCCTTAAAAAGTGTTGGGATATATGCAACATTATTTTTGGTTCGTTTCACACCACCAGATAAACTATCAACATACGCTTTATTTGTTAGATCATTAGGGTTAACTGGAACATATGTTGTTGTTATTTTGTTGTTTCTCATATTTATGTTGCCTGACATTGGTCCACCGGATTGTCTTAAATACGGGGCGAGTGCACCTTTTAACTGAGCATAACTAATAGCATCAGTATCATCAGCTGGAGGCGAGGTTATCGGTAATCCAATTACTTTTGAGTTAATGCTCATTATCAGGTTACCTGTCATTGTGTCGCCGGCCTTATTAAGCTTGTTATCGTCAACAGATTTTAGTTGAGCATAACTCACCGCTTGTGTGTTATCAACATTTGCTGGTGGATATGTGGTTTCCAACCCGATACTTGTTTTACTTGACATATTAATATTACGGATAATCTTTCCACCGGTTTTATCAAGCTTGTTGCCATCCACATACTTCAACTGCAAATAACTTACAGCTTGTGTTTGATTTAAGTTTGCTGGTGGATACGCGGTTTCCAAATTTATAATTTTTTCATGACATATCCAAGTTACCGTTTAACGTTCCTCCTGTCAATGATAGTTTGTTATTGTCGATCGCTTTTACTTGTAACTTACCGCTTGAGTAAGATCAACTCTTGGCAGTGGATAATCCATTTCTAAACCAAGCACTCGTTGATTTGACATTAATAAAATACCTGTCATTGTATCACCGGTTTTCTTGACGAACGCTGATGTATCAGTTATTGTTGGTTCCTCAGCGGAAATGGATCTTGTGAGTGTTGTTCCAAATTTTGTGTAATAACTCATATTACGTAAAATATATAGCATAAAATTATATAATAATGGCAAAGACATCGATGTTAAATTTTGATACTGAACGATTAATCAAACATAAACATGAGAACGAACTTCCAGATTGCCATTATCTTATTGTTGGATCAGGTAAAACAAATCAACTATTAAATCTTTTTCCTCAAGGACAACTTTAACTACGATCGTGTATACATCTATACAATTAATCCACAGCAGGACAAATATGAGTTATTGAGCGAGTATAACGATAGACTTCACGATGATCTTGGCGCTGGCGATGATATATTTATGATCAAACAACCAGAGGATTTAGTTCATGTAGATAAACTTGATTCGTCCGAACATAAAATAATTGTATTTGAAGATATACCGCTAAACAACGAGATGAACAAGATTGACTCCTACTTTTCATTGTCGCATAACAAAAAAAAATGTACTTCAGTTTATCTTGCGCAGGGGTTCTATAACGTCGACAGATTTATTAAGCAAAATACGGGATGTTTTATATTATTTCCAGGGCTAGATAATGTTGATGTAAGAAATATTGTAAACGAGCAGTGCGGTGATGTAACAAAAGATAAATTTATTGAATTATATCATCAAGCAACCAAGGACAAATATAATTTCTTTTAATTTGATAAACTAGCTCGTGATCCAGCTAAGATGTTTCGTTGATGTATCAATGAGTTTCTCTAGACTAATTTTATAAAGCGTATAAAAATTAAATTATGGACAAACATCAACAAAGAATAGAATTACTAAAGAAGTTTATTGAAACACGAGCTGCTTTTAAGAAAAAAGTGCAAGAAATGTGTCAAGGACAGGTTCAAGCAGAAAAGGCAACTGCTAAACTTTGTAACCCTGTTAATGAAGCAGTACTTGGCAAACAACCAGAAACATCAGCATTGTCTCCGGAAGAACTAAAAAATGGACAAGAAAAAGGTTTGTTAGGTTTAAATGAAGAAAAACAGAAAGCGGAAACAGAAACTGCTGTTAAAAAAATTGTGGAGCAAGCTGAACCATGTAAAAAATTACTTGAAAAAAATGGAAGAAGAAAGAATGGAACAAGAAGAGCACGAAAAAGAATTGAATCGCCGAAAAATAATACATGATTCGATTGCAAGTTTACACAATAGAATTGCGGATCAGGAGTATAAATGTTTGATACTACTTATAGTATTAAAGAAAAAGTTCATGACATCAGAAGTGTAAAGGAGAAGATATTAATAGATTAAGAGGACTTTTGGAAAAAATACGAATTGAAAGCGAGGATAAAGCTCAGGAAATTACATCAGATAAAAAACTTGATGAAAATGTCGGATCGTATCACGGATATTGATACGGTATTATTGGCCGAACTTTACCTTAAAGTTATTAGTAATGTATTAGCTAATGAAGAAGGTTTTACCAACCACAGAAATAAATTAAGTACGCTAGCAAAAACAAATTGACGAGGAACGAGTAGAAGAAAGACTTTTCTATGGCGTTAAAGTATTTATATCAAACGCCGAAATGGTTGACAGACTTATGTTGTTGATATCATCAAAAAAAGCTGGAATGGAAAACAGAGATCGACAACGAAATTGTAGACATACTGAGTTCACCTTCGATCGATCGGATTACAACATCAAACGAATACGAAATTTTACATCATGATCTTATCGCGTAAAATCATCTAACAAAATAAATATAATGTCACTAACATCGACAACATTATTAGTCGATTCGTCACAAACAACAAGAGACAGCGCAAACTTTTCTGTCTATTACAATCCGCCAATAGAACTAGATCCTAATAAACAGTACGAAATTGGATTAATTTCCGCTACGGTATGGCATTCCATGGCAAGTGTAAAAACAAACGTCCACGACGACTTAACATTTAACCTGGCGCGTGGATATCAGTTAAAATAACTCAAGGAGCGTATAACGCAACTGATCTTAACAAAACGATAAAAGAACTAATAAAAAAAGAATGGAGGTGTTGCAGACAATTTTGAGTTAACTCCAAACTATAATACGTTACGATCTAGAAATAACATTAAAAAAAAAACAATTTGATAATCGACTTTTCACCGGCGACTAGTATCGCATCGCCGCTACGATTTATAAATAAAAAATACGGCAGTGTTGCAGAACAAAGTATATCATATGATGGAGATTTGCCGGTTAACATAACAGAAGTAAACACTATTTTAATTAATTGCTCTATTGCATTAGGATCTTATTCAGCTTTGGGAAGGCAAAGTCAGACAAGCTATAGTTTTTCGCCGGATGTTCCGCCTGGGTCACTATCCCATTGATCTTGAAAATCAAATAATAATTATAACAATGCAAATACCAGATCAATCTCGGCGACATATAGATCTTAACAATGAAATTATCACGTATTACTTAGACCTACGCGCAATAACGTAGCTATCAGCGTAACGTTAAATTAATTTTGTAAGGCTAATACTGAATAACAAGATGAGACGAAGAAAAATTTATAGAAGAACAACTGTAGGTGGATTTCTTGGAAATATATTTACAAACATTGTTGAAAATATACCAGGGATAGCTCATGCGGTTAAACCAATTGCAATTGACACTGGTAAAGCTTTTGCAACGGGAGCCGCAGCTGCTGCAGGCACCGCAGTTGGACAAAAGATCGCTGATAAAGTTAAAGGAAGCCCAACACCACCGAATCCTTCAGCAATGTCATCAGCATCGGAAATAAAACAAGTAATATCGGATATTGCACCAACAAAAGAAACGGAACGAGCTATGATAGCCACAACAAACAAAAAAAAAAATTATTATCACCGCGCGGTGAAGAGGTAATACGCAAACTTTTAAACAACACAAGGCCAATGACACCTGCTGCTTTTTAGTCGTCGCAATTTTGTGTGGTTATTATAAAATAAAAACAATGTCAGCTAAAATTTATATTAATCTTGACGAGGAACATGATGCTGACGACACTGTAATAGAATTTGAATCCGTCGAGTACCTCGACAAAAACTCGAACGAACCAAATCAAGCCGGCGTTAGAACTTTTAATACACTTGACGAAGACGTGTTTCTATTGCCGCACAAGGCGATGTTGGAAGTACGTGGATAAATCAACAGCAGCTGATTTTAATATTGCAGCTGGTACAGAAATTGCGCTTGTCAATAACGGTTGGAGTTTGTTTAGAAGTGCTCGATACCAGCTAGCCAATCAGACCGTGGAAGATATTTCAATGCACTTGCCCGTAGCAAGTACAATACTTAACATCGTCTCGTTTAGCGATGATTACTCAAGATCGGTGGCCACAAACATGATGTGATTCAAGTACGCTGGATTTGGTTCAGCTATCTCAGGCGAGTATTTCTTAAATAATATTCTTTTACCTGGTGCTGACGCTGCTGCAAATGCTGCGATTGGTAGAGATTTTCTTATTGCTAATACTCCTAGTTTTGGTATAGCTGCACCGGCTGCAGCTGCTAACGCAGACGCCACAACAGTTTCACTTACTGCCTCTTGTAATAATTTAGGCGTGACAGCACCAGCTGCAGCCGCAGATGGCACTGCAATATTAAATTATGTCAATAACGCAATTGGTTTAAAAAATAATAGATATAACGAGGGATATGCCAAACGAAAAGCGTTTTCAGCAGAATCTCGCCTAATAGCAATGATGCTTCCGTTAAACACAATATTCAGATTTTGTCGTGATCACAACAAAGTATTCCGTGGACTAAAACATAATCTTATTATAGATCGAGCGGAACAAAATGATTGTATAATACATGCCGCTGCAGTAGCTGAAGGACAGTTTTCAATTTCCAAACTTGCGCTTTGGATGTAACGAGTTGTTCCATCAACGAGTAAGCTGATGGAACTTAAGGCAAAGTTCGCCGCGTACACAAGAAAGATATATTTTTAGCAAAACAAAATTTATCCAACTGCAATTCCTAACACAACTGATTAAAAGTGGCGTGTTACAACCTCCCCAAGTGAACAATTACCGCGGCACTTTTTTGTTGTATTTCAACGACAGGCGCGTCGCGGTAATCAAGAACTAAACAACTCCATATTTGATAACCCAGATGTCAGACGAATCTTTGTTAGGATAAATTCTAAACAATATCCTGAACGAGCAATTGAATGTAACTTTGCCAATGATGAAACTAAAAACGTTACACGAGCTTACATGTAACTCATGGAAGCAATACAAAAATATCAGGACGCTGATAGTGGAAGCCAAATATCCGTCGAAGAATTTTGAGCACTATACCCAATCTTTTACTTCGACGTATCAAAACAATCTGAACGAGCTATAGGATCTACAATTGATATTGAAGTTACTTGGACGCTTGGCGCGGCTCCAGCTGAAGTGTATAACGTATATGCGCTAGTCGTCTGTGATAGATTCTTGACAACTGACGGAGTCAAAGGAAGAATGACTGTACAAGTTTAATCTAACAAAATAAAATATAATCAAAACCGAATACACAACTCGAGAAATATACCTAACGCCCGGCCAAGTTGAAAAATTATCAGCAGCGTTGGCTAAACGATATTCTGTTTCTTTAATGATATTGTTACGAATATGTAATTTAATTATTTGTGTGTTAATTTTAAATTCTTTTTATTTTAATTTTGTATCATTACATTTCGTTCTAACGATTATTTTCACCGGATTTGATATTTTTAAAGAGATATTATGTTTATATAAAACGTAGTATGACTCGCATAAGCACGATTTTAGCATGCCATGGTTTGTCGATTTAGTAAACACTACGCGAAAACGATTGGTTATTGCCAAGGTTATTTTCTGGCCTACGTGTAAAGGCGTTGTTTACTGCGCTGTTTGATGATGAAATAGCCACACGTTTCATCGTGCGCGCCTGAAATGACGTCTTAGTTCAGTTTAAAAATACTCTGATCCTCGTGAAATAGTCAGACGTATAATATACCTTCAAGAAGAAGGATATATTTCTATTAGGTGCCGTAAAGAGTCGTATATTTTTACATCTTGGGAGCTCCAGATGTTTTATCATAGATGACAGCTTGTTCAGAAGTTCATCTATTTTTTAGAAAATAATAATTTATTCCCTGGAGGACTATACAAGTGATTCCATTGTATAAAAGTTTAGAACAAAGACATTCAGTGGAAATTTATTCTAATTTGGAACATTACAAGTTGTGGTTCAACGTGGAACTCTTGACATTTGCATAAAGACTTCACCTGACGTCATCACCCTCCATCTTGGAACTTCTTTGAGATTCAAACTTGGATTCAGTCAGAACTATTTAGTGATAGGACTTGTATTTTTTTTTTCAATTCTAGGATAAATGTTTGGATTATCTTCACAAACTGTAAGTCCTATTTTCTATTTTCACCTTTTCACCATGTTTTCTAGGGAAATAAATTATTTTTGTTAAAACTTACAAAGCTTGTTGGCTTCACTCTTTTCTCTTGTTATTTTTGTACGAGCCTATACGTAACAATATCTACAGCAACAAAGTCGTCAGACACAACGTCTCCGAAAACAGCGGTAAAGGTAATGTTGACTCAAGAACAAATCAATAAAATTAATAAAGGTAAACCGTTTGTTCTTAAGTTGTCTATTGTGCAAGTAACAGAGATGTCAAAACACGGTGGTTTTCTTGGACCAGCACTTTCTGTAATAGCTAGCGTAATACCACAAATTTCACCTGCGCTAGGAACACTAAGACTAGCAGCAGCATCAGGGACTGTATCCGGAACACCTAAAAGAGAAGTATCCGGAGACGTTATCAAACAAATCTATTGTTGATGTAGTTTTATGTAACAATAAAAATTAAATGCCAGCTAGAAAAGCAAGATCACCAAAGGCAGCGATGAAAACTAAAAAAGAAAACAACGACAAAGTCAAAGCGCTCGCGGGCGCTGAGGACAACAATACAAGGAGGAATTATTCCTTGCACTCCACTTTTATCGGGGTTAGCCGGCAGTCTAACTCCGAATCTGTTAGGAATCGGACGCGGAATGACTCTATCAGGGACCAGACGCCGTTAAGTAATTTTGATATACTTGAAAAATTAAAATCCGACCATGTTGTCGTTGAAAAAGAATTTCGCGGAGTATATTCCAAAGACGAATTATGTCATATACCAGCAGGTGGTTCGTGAATTGTAAACATCAAAGCTTTAATGATGGATCTGGGTTACTGTTTACGACAATAATTATTTTGATTCGTTCGGACTTCCTCCGAGCGATTTTATAAAGGAATATATTTTTAAGAAATTTAAAAAAATAATTTACACATCTATAATCAACTACAACCGATTGGAACATCCGCTTGTGGTTATTATTGTATTATGTTTATCGGACAGATGTCAAAAGATCCAGATTTTCTAAAGTTTATTTTACAATTTGAGTAAGAACAATGATAACAAAGCGCGCCGATATTTTGTGTGGCAATCAAGTACAACAATGTCAAAGGCTACAACATATTGCCTCAAATGCAAGACTTAAACACCTAACACGGACGAGAAAATAGAAAAAAGGGAAAACAACAGAATGATGTTAAAAGTATTTGTGCTGTTTGCGGTAGAAAAAAGTATATTTCTTGCGTCGTCAACTCCAGATAAACAAGTTGCTGAGACTCCGCCAATGTTAGGATCTGGTGTAGATAAAGTTATTTTTGTCTATGATTAAAAAATAAAATAATGAAAAAGTGTAGTTGTGATTGTGATAAAGATCTTTGTATCGAACAAGATAAAATTATTACTTATTGTCGATCCTGCAATCGCCGTGAGGTAATTGGTTCTGGGATGGATGTAGATAAACTTATTGGTAAGTTACCGAAAGCAAAAGGAGGTTTGACATTGCCCGGTGATAAATACAACGGGCCATATAATCCGCTAGATAAACAACTAGACGAGAACGATAATCCATTACCAGGACAAGATCCTTGTCATCAAGTTGATGCGATAGCAATGTGTCATGACATCTGTTATCGTGATAACGAACAAGATAAGCCTGGCTGTGATAAGATAATGCTAGATGAACTAAATGATATGAAACCTGTAAATCTGCGAGAACGATTTGATAGAAGGCTAGTTCAATGATTAATCGGAACAAAATATAAACTCGGACTCGGAAAAGAATTGTATGATGATAGTATGGAATCGTTTGCAGCTGAATTACACAAACCTAGAAAGAAAAATTTTCGCGACTTAAGGTTGTCGTGTATGCAGTTGCTGATATCTGGGCGATAGATTTAGTAGATGTCTCAAATCTTGCTCAGTTCAGCGATAATAAGAAGTATCTTTTTAATGTTATTGATGGTTTTGGTAAATACGCGTTTAGTATACATGTTGCGGATAAAACAGGAACATCGATAACTGATGCATTAAAACAAATTATCGTTAGCACTGAAACAAAACCAACTAAAATTTGGACCGATTACGGAGCAGAGTTTTTAATAAAAAAATTTGAACAGTTTTTGGAACAAAATAATCTTTAAAAAAATATGTTACAGGAAATGAAGGAAAAATCGTTGTCGTTGAAAGATTTAATCGTACACTAAACGAGATGATCTATAAACATTTCACAGCTGAAAAAACAAACAGGTATATTGATGATCTTCCATAGATTGTGGATAAATACAATAACCCAAAACATCGAACTACTAAAATGTCACCAAACGATGCAATTAAAAATCCGATTCTTGCAAACGAAAACATGTATCGGCAGCATAAATTTAAAGTCGGCGATCGAGTTAGAATTTCTCTGAAAAAAAAAGTATTTGAAAAAAGGATTTACTCCAAACTGGAGTAAAGAAGTATTTGTAGTTGATAAAGTACTTTTGACAATTCCTGTAACGAACGCGCTAAAAGATCTAGCCGAGGAACCAGTAATTGGTAGTTTTTACGAACAAGAATTACAGAAAACTGAACAAGATGTTTTTGTTATTGAACGGGTAATCAAAAAACGTGGCAATAAAAGCTTCGTTAAGTGGCGCGGGCACAGAGATAATAGTTGGATACCAAGCAAAGATATTAGCATTGGGAAATAATTTTTTGATAAATTTCCTCGTACTTGTTCAAGATTGATTTGCATTTTACACGCTCACATAACGATATTAGATATTGTTGGCGATCATCAGAGATCGTCTATAGATTAGATATCTTGATAAATATAAATCAAATTTTATTTTTTTCTGTCGGTCAGGAATTTTAAAATTTAAACACGATTTTATCAGCTGCCAAAACAATTGATTTCGTCTACTGTAAAATTAAATTTTTAATTTTTTTTATGATATGATATTTTACATTGTATCGACCAGTTGTCGGTCTTCCACATTTTTTTTAATCCCAAGACAATGTTGCGACGACTTCAGTTTCACTGTCATCATCTTCACTAACGTTGGCATCAGTTTCGTTGACGCGGCAACTTACGTCGCTGCCGTTGACATTAGCTTCTTGTGTTATATCTAAAGTCGTATCCGATGTATCATAAATAAACTTTAGTTTTTCTAAGAGACTCATATCTTATTTTGTGTAACTTTAAATAATATAATAATGGATAAGATAAGATACATTGAGCATGCGAAGGTATACAACATTAGTACCCTCAAAGATGTAGTAAAAAAAAGTATTAGCAGGTGAAAAAATATTTCGGTTAATTTATTTTTGGTGTATGGTGAAAATGATAAAATACTATTGACAGATTTGAAAAGGAAACAATTATACGACAATAAAAAGGTTCGTACAGTATATGATAGAGAGGCTATCATGTTGTGATGTCATAGCTGTATCGGCCGAGATGAGCTCGCAAAAATATTACAATAAGTTTAGTTATCGTACCAAAAGGCCATTTTATCAAAGGATGATTGTGATGTTGCCAAACTTTGTTATTCCATCAGCAACAAACTTGATTGCACGGGGATTTATCTTATAGTATCGAGCAGCAGCTGCAACTGATTGGAATTTTAGTTCCTCATCTGTTTCAGTATTTACTGCAATAATAGGTTTAGCTGGATATTTAAAGCTGGATCCATCATTACCTCGTCCTTTTCTTACATTTTCTCGCTGAGTAACAAGTTCGAGATTTTCTAGACGATTGTCGGTTTTGATACGGTTGATATGATCTATTGCTAAGTCTTTTGGTATTGGTCCGTTAAACGTTTCATAAATAAATCTATGTGACAAATAACGAACTTGATCCATTTTACTACCACGTACCGTTATCATCAAATATCCCATATTGTGCATAAAACCAACAACTTTGTTTTGTGTTTCTGTTTCGTATAATTCCTTCGTCAGAGGACTCCTAAAGATCAAATACCGGATGAGGTTGAAACTCATCTTGCAAAGACAAGTTTGCAATATTATCATCGGTAACAGCGCCGTTAACATGATATACTCATGTCCTTCGCGAATTTCATCACAGAACAACGTGTGAATAAAATCTTTCTTTAAGATTTCAGTTCGCTCAGCATTATCACCTTTGACGCTAATCTTATCACCAGCCGGTGTTGCTTTACCAAACGTTTGTCCGTATTTGACGTGTATCACCAACCCTAACATATTCCCCGCGTACAAGTTGTATTTAGGGTGAACATAATAACACTCCTGCTCGCTTGCGCTCGTCATCATTAAATTCTGTGCCATTATTCTTATAAGAAATCCATTTGTTTAACTGTACGTATTTTGTTTAGCCCTTCGACAGGTGTATAGTGCAGTGCGCTATAAATAGAAAACCGGTTGAACACTCAGTTAGACATTTGATAGTACAGTATATAACAATGCTGAAGTTTCGTGATATAGCAGAAAAGAGCCTTATAGGAGAACCTACAAAAAAACTAGTGCTTTCGCAGGATTTGATAACAGCTATCGATTTGATAAACAAATTGTACTGGTAAATTTTCCATCTATAAATCTTTTTCATTTGTTAGAACCAACTGTAAAACGTGAACTTGAAAAACATAAGGGTTTGAAAATTCTAGTGCAGTATCACGTGATATTTTCTAAATTACATGTGACAGAAGAGTCGATTGACGAGAAAATTGTAGATCCTTTTATTAACGCAAAATCCAAGCGTGTTTTGTTTCGAACTAATCTTTCATTGCTAGCTGATGAAATACACCAGGAAATTTGGAAAAAGTTAGAAGAATTGACCGAATCAGGTTCTGGTTGGAAGTTTGAGATGATTACTGAAATTTTATTTCACACAGTGAAATATAATGTATTACACGGTAGTTTTAATTTGACCTGCCACAAAAAATAAAAAACAAAAAAAAATGCTGTATTAACGTCAGGAACTTTGATCATAAATGCTTCCAGTGGACCATTCTTTCTGCGATGTTTCCAGTAAAAGAACACTCTGATCGTGTTGACAAGTATTTTTGCTCATGTATCAAAATTAAATTTTACTGATATTGACCTTCCAATTGCAGAAAATCAAATGCCAAAGTTAGAAAATCAAAATAACATCTCACTTAACGTGTTTGGTCTTGACGAGCATGAGAACGTCTATCCAAGATATATTTCTGAAAAGGCCTCGCAATCGACAATAAACCTACTGTTATATAAAAATCATTACGTATGGATCAAAAACTTCAACGGACTTGTTGGTAGACAGTACAGTAAACAATAAAATAAGAAGTACTTCTGTTATCGTTGTTTGTACGGCTGCTCTGACAATGAAAAACTACAAAAGCATCTACAGTACTGTACTGATGTACAACGAATAACAATGCCAGGCGAGGATGAAAAAATTCTTCGGTTTGTCAATCATAAACATAAATTAAAAATTCCCTTCGTTATTTATGCTGATTTCGAGTGCTTACTTCAGCCTGTGCTCGGCGCAGAAAATAATCCTAACCAATCGAGCACAAGAAAAACTCAAAATCATGTTCCATGCGGATTCGCGTATAAGATAGTTTGTTGTATTGATCCGAGTTTATCCAAACCAATTAAAATAAATCGCAGTGATGGAGTCACCGCGCCTAATCCAGCTGTTTGGCTTCTCAAGCAGTTGATTTGCGAAGATGATGACATAATTAAATGTTTAGCAAAAACAACTGCAATAATAAAACTGACAGCTCAACAAGAATCTGATCACGAACAAGCAAAATTTTGTCATATTTGTGAAAAAGCCTCTGACACAGAACGTGTATCACCAGCGCCTAGTAATAAAAAAGTACCCGATCATTGTCATTTGACCGGACAATATCGTGGAACGGCTCAAGATAAGTGTAATCTAAAGTTTCATGCTCCAGATTTTATTCCAGTTGTTCTTCACGATATCAGAGGATATAACAGTCATATTATCGTAGGAGCTCTTGGTGATCCTGAAATAACGTCTCGTTTAAAACTCGATAACATAATCAAGTGTATCTCAAATAATTTTGAACAGTATATATCAGTTACTTTAGGTAACTCGCGTTTCATCGACAGCCTACAGTTTATGGCAGCATCGTTAGATGAGCTTGTGAGAAGCTGTAATGATTTTTATAATCTACAAGATTGTTTTAACGCTAAATCAAGCTTGTTAACAAAAAAAGAGTGTTTCCGTACGAGTATCTCGACGATTGAAGTAAATTTGATGAAACTTCTTTACCTGACAAAGATAAATTTTATTCACAGGTAAAAAACGAAAATGTAACCGATGACGAGTACAAATATGCACAAGATATTTGGAAAGAATTCAATTGCAAGACATTTGGCGATTATCATGATTTGTATTTGAAAACGGATGTATTATTGATGGTAGATGCATCTGAAAGCTTTCGAAAAGTGAGCTATAATAATTATGGACAAGATCCTTGTTGGTATTACTCTGTTTCTGGGTTATCGTGGGATGCTCTGTTAAGTTTAGTAACGTAGAGCTAGAATTACTGACGGATGTTGACATGTTAATTTTTGTATCCGTGGCAGTATTATAACAAAAAAAATATCATGAAGCAAACAATAAATATATGTTGAATTATGATCCTAACAAACCATCGAAATACATCATTTATCTAAATGAAAATAATTTGGATGGTTATGCAATGTTAGAACCAATGCCGTTTGGTGGATTTAGTTTGATTACACCTTACCAATTTCTGGCGGAGACAGACAAAAGATACCTGATGATGTTTTGTATTTCATCGAAATTGATCTCGATTCTCCTATTTTATTGCATGATTATCCGTTCTGTGCAGAATCAATGATAATCGACTATAGTTTTTTGTTTCAGGAACAACAAGCAATGGCATCACCGAAACAAACTTATATGCTAAGTAAGCTCGTCCCAAATTTACTTGATAAGTGAAATTATGTTTGCATTACAAAGTTTTAAAACAAGCAGCTGGTCTTGTGTTGAGGAAAGTTCATCGTGTATTAAAATTCAATCAATCACCGTGGATGAGAGGCTATATTAACTCAAACACCTGAAGAAGAGCAGTAGCTAAAAGTGTTTTTGAAAAAAAAAAAAAAAAAAAAAAATTCTTTAAGCTTATGAACAACTTCGTCTTTGGTAAGACAATGGAAAATATTAGAAAGCGAGTAAACATCGAGCTGGTTAATGATATCGACCGCCGAAACAAACTTGTATCAGATGATGATTTAGTCAGTATGAAAATTTTTAATGAGAACCTCGTCGCAATACAAAGAAGAAAAACAAATCTAAAACTGAATAAACCGGTTATGTTGAAGCTTCTCTACTTGATTTGTCGAAAGTGGTTCATGTACGATTTTCATTATAATTTTGTTAAGAAGCAGTGGCCGTCAAGTAAACTATTGTTTACCGATACTGACTCGCTTGTTTATGAAATAGAGACTGAGGATGTTTATCAAGATATCTTTGATAGCCGACATCTGTTTGATCTTTCCGATTATCCTCGCGATAGTAAATTTTATGATGACACAAATAAAAAGGTTATTGGTAAGTTTAAGGATGAAATGAACTCTCTCATCATCAAATACTTTATTGGATTAAGAAGTAAAATGTACGCCGTGTTGCTAGACAATAATAAAATAACAAAAAACGCAAATGGTTTGCCTCGCGATTTTTTAAAAAAATTTATTGAGTTTAACGATTACATGTACGCACTTGATGAAGGTGTTAGTTTTATAAGAGCAATGGCTATTCGAACAAATCATCATAAACTTGAAACAGATGTAATTATCAAACGTGGATTAAGTAATTTTGATGATAAATGTTATTGTGGAAATGAAGTAGATACGTTTGCACTTGGGTATCGTTGTGATGATAAATCTATACTTGATATTATCTTTTCATCCGACGAGAAATCTATACTTGACATTATATTCTCCGACTAGGGTATGAAATTTTATCTAAACTTTAGAAGTAATGTTCGAAAATATGACAGTGACACATAGCAACAATAGCAAGATCAAATATCTAATGATAGACGGTAAATAGTTGACAGCTGAAATTAACAATGAAACATCAGGAATATGTTTTAGCGGCCGTGACAGGCTAAATCTTTCACTTATCCAATGTGACAACAGCGAGTATTTCAAATATCTTGAGAAATTAAGCCGGGAATTGTCAGCAGGATTTAATAACTTTCATGATCCAATCAGTCAACAAAAATACACTAAACTTACCATCGATCTTGATCGATCAAAAGTATATTTTATTGATAAAAAATATCCTCTTAATAAACTACAAATGAAAGATTTATTTGAGTGTCGTCGTTGTGTGAGCGGTAGAATAAAGTTTAGTCTTTATCATCATGATGATAAAATATTTCTATTATCCACAGTTGAAACGTTGCTAATCGGTGATGAGGTATGAGATAATCTGACAAATATAATTTTGTATAACAAAATAAAATAATCCGACAAATAAAATTTTATCTAAACTTTATGAAATAATCCCACAATTTTTTTTTTATCTAAACCTTAGAAGCAAAATCGACTTTGCCACCAACCTAATGGGTGGAGTCGGGGGTGGACTGAAAAATGTGTTTTTATATCTGTTGGAGAGGATGGGGGTCCTTCTGGACATGGGATATAGGGTCCCTGGTCCAGAAACCTCCTTTTTCACCTACTACTAATGGCCTACCAATTATTCAGTTAGATGCTATATGTGAAACATATGATTCTTGGTAAAATAGTAGTACCTTCTAAGTCGTTATGTGATAGTCATGATTGATGAATTAAGTAGGCATATAGGAAAAACAATACCAGAAAAAGCAACAATGGAAAAAATTGTCAAACCAATCTGAAAACTTAAGGATACGTTAAGTTTAGGGAAATAAATACATAGAATGAGTGTTTTAAATGGACGACAAAACTAGCTGAAGAATTACATAATCCCGTAAGAAGGAAAAGTTGACTGGACAAAAGTAATAACAAATAAAACAGATTCAGTATGGTCAGCCGATTTTGTTGACTTGCAGCAATTTAGTAAACATTGCAAAGGTATAAAAATGTACTAGCTGTGATGATTAATTGGTTATATACACATGGACAATACCTCTTCAAAATAAAACTCGAATTTATAACAAATGGTTTCAAGCCAGAAACATTTTGGGTTTGACCAAGGAAAAGAATTATATAATCAAACGTTTTAAAAATGGCTGAATGATAATGACATTGACCTGTACAACATATTTAATGTGAGAAAGGCTGCGATTGCTGAATGTTTTAAAAACCTATTAAAAGTATAATGTGAAAGTATTTATACCAAAACATCACAAATGAGAAAATACATAATAGTACATGGCACACAAGTATTAAAATGGCACCGACAGAAAAAACGAAAATAGGAAAATTATATACACATGAACCTGTATAGTAATTATAAATTTAAAAGAAGAAAAGGTCAAAATGCAAATTAGACGATATGATAAGAACTTATAATGACATGTAAATTTCGATAAGGATAACTCAAAATTGGACAGAAGGCATTTTTAAAGCAATAAATATTAAAGGTATGAATTTGAATATTTAAATGGAGATTATTATTATTATTATTATTATTATTATTATTATTATTATTATTATTATTATTGTAATTAAAATGGTAAAGATTTTGAAAAAAGAAGTCTTCATTGAAATGTATGATTGTTATCATTATCATGATTATTATTATTCTTTAAAGTTTATTTTTTCAAAAAGTCGAACGCTTAAAGAATTATTTCTCATACTACAGTATAAATAAGGAACAACACAACTAAAATGTGTAGTCAGTCAAAAATGAAAGAAAAAATACCGAAAAATGCACAGTAAGATAACTAGTGACCAATACATTTGCAGACGTTGATGAGATTCATCCATCAAAAGCAAACAACAAAGAACAGATGGAAGCAAACTATCTGTAAGAAAATAATAAAAATTATACATAATAGATTAGGTAGAGAATTAAAGAATTAGGGCCAATCAAATAACAACTAGTTAAAAAAAAATAAAATTCAATTTCATAAAAGAGAATGATGATGAAATTGAAGCGCAAATATGAAACCCAACCAGTGCTATTTTGGATGATACTGAATTTCGTCATGGTTATTTTCAAGTTATGAAAAAATTATGATAAGAAAATTGCTGTTTGTTATGAACATGTCATTTCGTGGATCCTTATATGTACCATTATAGCTCAACTCATGCATAAATGTGTGAAAAAAATATGTTTTGAATATGCTGCTATATCAGCGTTATCCTCAAGAAAAAGATCCACAAAAGAATAACAAAATGCAACTAGTAGCTCAGTAAAGAATTCGTGTTCCATAAAATAAAGTTTCCAGTAAAGATTAAAGATGCAATTATATTTGAATCATGAAAGAATCTAGACATGACCGTTTTTGAAATTATAATGGTTTCTATTCATTATATATAAGTACATATTGAAATAAAAATGCAAACGTGATGAGCATTTATCATCAGAAGTAATTAAAGAAGAAATAAACTACCATTGTATCTAGATAATGAATATTTCCAGATTATTGCGTAAAATTCATTAAAGGAACATAAACAATATGTTTATATTTATTGCTTAAATTTGTTTGCTAAAAAAAGATTTATTTGATGCACATAAATTTAAAGGAATTAATTAGGCAGGATTGGATTAAAAGTCATATGTCCAGATGAAAAACTTAAGTTACTTCATTTTAAAATAATCAAAATAAGATGTCTGTTCCATTTATAATATACGATGATTCTGAGGCTGTTAACACAAAAGAAAAAGAAAATGCAGATATTTAAACAGCTATAATTGCAAAACATATATCATTTTCTTTTGATTTTCTATGTACGAATCTATGGGGAAACAATGAGACTAATTATATAGAGGAAAAATATGAATGCAAAGTTTATGATAACTTGTGACAATGCAACAGAAAATGTCAATACGTTCCTCAAACACCAGCATAAAGAATAATGAATGAAGAGAATAAAAACGACATCAATCTGAATCACATCGTTATATATGTTGCACAGAAGTAATAATGATAAGGTATAGATTGCTGTCATATAATTTGGAAATATTACGGAGCAACAAACAACACCTGTAATTTAAAATTATAATGATTCCATATGAAACAAGAATTACTATTATCTTCCGTAATTTAGGTGCATATAATGGAATTCTTAAAATGAATGAAATTACCAAAGTTTCAAAGAAGAAAACATACAATGCTTGGGCAAGAACATGGAACAATGTATGTCGTTTTATTAGACTGCTTAAATTCATCGACATTATGCTTTTTATAACTGTGGACTTAATTATGTAAATTGAGCTATTAAAGATGATGATTGTAAGATGACCAAAAATGTCAGCAGTAATAAACAATTAAGATTTTTCATTATTATTAAAGAAGTTTATTTATCCGGATCAATACGTAGCCAGTTTTGAAAATTGTATAGAAAATAAGAAATACACGAGAAACAAGATTTTATTTCGCCGTAAAAAATTAAAATATATTTGATAATGCTTGTTCTCATGATAAATTAGATTTGGAAATATTTGGATGCAAACTTTTGGAGATTATCATGATTTATATCTAGAAACGGATATATTAATTCTTGGCGTTATGTTCCAGCGTCTTAGAAAAGCTATAAGAATATATAACTAGATCCGTGTTAGTATGCAAACAGTGCCTCATACTAATTTGAATGTTTATTTAAATATAATGCATGATCAAATCTTGAACTTCTTACTGATATTCATACACATTTATTTTGTAAGCAAAATCAAGCAGATGTGGTATGTCCGGTTTGGGGGGATACAAAAGCAAGTACAAAATATATTTCAGATAATGACAAAACAAAACTCTCATCATATGTTTTATACCTTGATGCAAATACGGGATGATCTTCATATACATTATACAAAGAGACGGCGGGTTGATCCCCATGTTCCGACCCTACCCGACTTATCATCAGGTCAGAGCGAAGCGGTTGTAATTGACCAATGTGCCATTGTGCTGTTTCCCAAACTAATGCAGGCACATTTGGCGCATTGGTAAGTATTTCGCCACTGCTAAATGACTGACCTCAATGTGGAGAGCTCGACTTTGCAGGCATTGATATTCCTGTTAAGGTTAGTGATATTGCCAAGTTCGACAGACGTAACAAAACTATAGCACTTAGTGCCTGCGGCTGGAAAGAGTGTTGTCTACCTGATGCGCATTAGCGAAGACGTCAGACCACATGTGACCAATACATTACTGATCACGTGCAACGAAGGCGCAAATTAAAATAGCCACCCACGTTGGATAAAGAGTCTGAGCCGTCAGGTATACAGCACAATAAACTTGAGAAGAAAGCACGTCTATCGCTGGTGCCTCCATGTTTTCAGCGGGGATGTCCTGTAGGAAGCCCACATGAACGACTGCGGCAGCATATTCGGAAACCACAGATAGTGTCCTTACCAGAGGCTGGCAAGTGTATCCTAACGTTCAAGAAATACCATCTTCAAACGCGTGTTCCATATATCATGTGGATTTAGAGGCACAGAACGTGCCAGTGGAAGACCATGCCAGCAATCTAAAGAAAAGCAACGCGCAGAACAATTGATATCCAGTCCTTACTTAGTTTCTGCTTCAAAGCTGTCTGATGTGATGGAGTATCCAAAGAACCAATTATCTGGACAATACGATTGTCGATACTGATATCAGAGGTTTAGCGTGAGTTGGCGGTGATCCGAGAGGTATTTCGAAAACCGGCCAAGATTATCATGGATGGAGATAACTGCAAGGTTTTCCAAGAATCAATCAACTGCCGTATATGAGGCGAGAAGATAAACGATGATACCCATAAGTTAAACCACTGCCTGGTTAAACACATTGTTGATTAACACATATGACTGGTGGAAAGTACTAAGGCGGAGCTCACAAAGCAGGTAACCTCAATCTGCGCATTTCCACAGAAAAATAAAGATACCAGCTGCGTTTTATAGCCTGGGCTGCTATGATACTGAACACCTTCATATTGCACGCACATGTACGACACGTGTGCCGAAAGATAGTGTAGTGTATTAGGAACTACATTGTAAACGAAACATGTACACTCGTGTAGTAGACGCTTTAAGTTTTGGTTGATTAAATTTGTTTGTGAATCAACTAAAGCAGCTGTTTCGTCCATTTGAAAATATACATGACAAAGTTAACGATGAGGACGAGTTCACTGAGTCAGAAACGACACTCTCAAAGAAGCAACGAAAGAACGTCAACAACAAAACGTGAGAAATTTAGTAATTAAAATTACCGTTCTGATCATTGAAGCAGTTATTTAGATAGAATATTCATATCTTTTCGCAAATAGAATGGTTAAGACTATGACGAGTGCTCTCTAGGGTCTAAAAATACCATGGAAAAGCATATTGAGACCAATGGCTATCGCAGATCTACCATTTTACGTGTCCGGCAAAGAGCAGATTCGAAAAACAAATACAGCAGAGCCAATAAGCCGAGACGATAAAAAAGTATTATTTCCGGTTTGTAAATGGAGTGTCACACAACAGCTGCTTTTCAATTTTCCCCGTGTAACTATTTTGACACAATGTTAGGCTAGTGATAGAAGACACACTATACGATACAGGTCATAGCTGGGATCCCTCCAACAGTGAGGTGTAAGTGACAGGGCATAAACATGTTTTCTTTAGCTGGTAATAAGAGTGGTAACAAATATACTTACATTTATTTCCTCAAATTGTACTTTTTAGTTAGTTCTTCAAATCCGACTGACAGGTCTTGGAAAAACTGATACACACAGAAGCTGTATTGAAACTTCGAGTAGCCTACATTTCCAGAGCTGAAATTCGTTCTCCTTACTGCACTGAATTGACCCAATAATCCAGTCCCCATAATCAGAAAAGCAGAATAGAGTTGGATCAACACAGAAACAAAATCCCTGCTCATTCATGCACAATATGACTCTAAATTTCAGTTTTAAGTAGACCAAAATGACAATTATTTTTTAAACTGATGTAGAGCGCGCGACTTAGTTAAAAGGTGACTGGGTGGAGCTATGTGCGTATGAATGCTGTTATTGTGTGTTGATGAATCTGCGGTTGTGAGTTTATTTTGGAATAAAGCATAAATTCAACTACATTGTTTCTTGTAATGTATTTTATTATTAAACCTTAGGTAGTTCAACATAATGAGCATATAATAAAAAGATTACTGCATTTGTATGGGAAAATATGACATCGTTTTTTTCTGAAAAATACTGCACTCCGCAAGGATAGTGCAGTATTTTGTTACAAAACCTCGTTCATATTTTCCCATACAAATGCAGTAACCCATATGTCTTGTGACATGAATCTGAAGACCTTTCCCCACTGCTAAAAACGCGAATGATTCTGACCATAAATCTGGTTTGGGACAGTCGTCCCCAACACCTTGTTGATAAGGAAATTGTATTAAGTAGGCAGTGTCGTGCGCAAAATTCTTTCTACTTGCCGGGTCCTCAAAGACGAGAACATTGACCATCATGCTTTTCGCGGGGGTGTTGAGGTTGATGTTCCAGACTTTGTGTCTCTTCTTTGCCAATATCTGTCAGTGACGCATGCCGCTTAAATACAGGATTGCCACTTTTCCCATATATTGCTGCTGTTCCGGGTGGGATATGATGATTAACTCTAGAGAAATTCATCTAATGTTATAGTTCGCGCCTTTACTCGAGTTCTGTAGTCGTTAAATGATAGTTCAAAAGGAGTCGCTCTCAAAGGCCGGATTGGTAGTTTGGCATGTGGTCATTAAGTAGCTGGATGTCGAGCTACACCTAGAACCTACTTCCGAATATTTTTGCAATAGACGCGTTGGGCTGTGTGGCAACCTTAGCATTACCATTAACTAACAGTCTAGCTGTTGTTCTGGCGTTCTGGATCACTCATAGACATCAATAATCCTCTTTTTCCGTTAGCCAATGATCCTTATAAACGCCCCAAAACAATTCTGTACGGGGCAGTCTACTTGCATAGAGGAGGGACTACTCTAGGTACTGATATACAAGGGCTAACCAAAGCCCCTTTTACAGTCCTCTAGGCTTTATAGGACCAGACACATTTTATACGACAAACATTTTTAATCACTACCTGCACATTAAGAACAAACGTAATGAATTGGCTATGTGTGTGCTGGCTGATGTAGGGCAGGACTTGAAACGTCCTTGAGAGTATGTGCCCAGTCCTGGTGGAGCAGCTGAGCATATATCACCTGTTAACAACAGCGAGTATTTCAAATATCTTGAGAAATTAAGCCGGGAATTGTCAGCAGGATTTAATAACTTTCATGATCCAATCAGTCAACAAAAATACACTAAACTTACCATCGATCTTGATCGATCAAAAGTATATTTTATTGATAAAAAATATCCTCTTAATAAACTACAAATGAAAGATTTATTTGAGTGACGTCGTTGTGTGAGCGGTAGAATAAAGTTTAGTCTTTATCATCATGATGATAAAATATTTCTATTATCCACAGTTGAAACGTTGCTAATCGGTGATGAGGTATGAGATAATCTGACAAACATAATTTTGTATAACAAAATAAAATAATCCGACAAATAAAATTTTATCTAAACTTTATGAAATAATCCCACAATTTTTTTTTTATCTAAACCTTAGAAGCAAAATCGACTTTGCCACCAACCTAATGGGTGGAGTCGGGGGTGGACTGAAAAATGTGTTTTTATATATGTTGGAGAGGATGGGGGTCCTTCTGGACATGGGATATAGGGTCCCTGGTCCAGAAACCTCCTTTTTCACCTACTACTAATGGCCTACCAATTATTCAGTTAGATGCTATATGTGAAACATATGATTCTTGGTAAAATAGTAGTACCTTCTAAGTCGTTATGTGATAGTCATGATTGATGAATTAAGTAGGCATATAGGAAAAACAATACCAGAAAAAGCAACAATGGAAAAAATTGTCAAACCAATCTGAAAACTTAAGGATACGTTAAGTTTAGGGAAATAAATACATAGAATGAGTGTTTTAAATGGACGACAAAACTAGCTGAAGAATTACATAATCCCGTAAGAAGGAAAAGTTGACTGGACAAAAGTAATAACAAATAAAACAGATTCAGTATGGTCAGCCGATTTTGTTGACTTGCAGCAATTTAGTAAACATTGCAAAGGTATAAAAATGTACTAGCTGTGATGATTAATTGGTTATATACACATGGACAATACCCCTTCAAAATAAAACTGGAATTTATAACAAATGGTTTCAAACCAGAAACATTTTGGGTTGACCAAGGAAAAGAATTATATAATCAAACGTTTTAAAAATGGCTGAATGATAATGACATTGACCTGTACAACATATTTAATGTGAGAAAGGCTGCGATTGCTGAATGTTTTAAAAACCTATTAAAAGTATAATGTGAAAGTATTTATACCAAAACATCACAAATGAGAAAATACATAATAGTACATGGCACACAAGTATTAAAATGGCACCGACAGAAAAAACGAAAATAGGAAAATTATATACACATGAACCTGTATAGTAATTATAAATTTAAAAGAAGAAAAGGACAAAATGCAAATTAGACGATATGATAAGAACTTATAATGACATGTAAATTTCGATAAGGATAACTCAAAATTGGACAGAAGGCATTTTTAAAGCAATAAATATTAAAGGTATGAATTTGAATATTTAAATGGAGATTATTATTATTATTATTATTATTATTATTATTGTAATTAAAATGGTAAAGATTTTGAAAAAAAGAAGTCTTCATTATCATGATTATTATTATTCTTTAAAGTTTATTTTTTCAAAAAGTCGAACGCTTAAAGAATTATTTCTCATACTACAGTATAAATAAGGAACAACACAACTAAAATGTGTAGTCAGTCAAAAATGAAAGAAAAAATACCGAAAAATGCACAGTCAGATAACTAGTGACCAATACATTTGCAGACGGTGATGAGATTCATCCATCAAAAGCAAACAACAAAGAACAGATGGAAGCAAACTATCTGTAAGAAAATAATAAAAATTATACATAATAGATTAGGTAAAGAATTAAAGAATTAGGGCCAATCAAATAACAACTAGTTAAAAAAAAATAAAATTCAATTTCATAAAAGAGAATGATGATGAAATTGAAGCGCAAATATGAAACCCAACCAGTGCTATTTTGGATGATACTGAATTTCGTCATGGTTATTTTCAAGTTATGAAAAAATTATGATAAGAAAATTGCTCAAATCATGCATAAATGTGTGAAAAAAATATGTTTTGAATATGCTGCTATATCAGCGTTATCCTCAAGAAAAAGATCCACAAAAGAATAACAAAATGCAACTAGTAGCTCAGTAAAGAATTCGTGTTCCATAAAATAAAGTATCCAGTAAAGATTAAAGATGCAATTATATTTGAATCATGAAAGAATCTAGACATGACCGTTTTTGAAATTATAATGGTTTCTATTCATTATATATAAGTACATATTGAAATAAAAATGCAAACGTGATGAGCATTTATCATCAGAAGTAATTAAAGAAGAAATAAACTACCATTGTATCTAGATAATGAATATTTCCAGATTATTGCGTAAAATTCATTAAAGGAACATAAACAATATGTTTATATTTATTGCTTAAATTTGTTTGCTAAAAAAAGATTTATTTGATGCACATAAATTTAAAGGAATTAATTAGGCAGGATTGGATTAAAAGTCATATGTCCAGATGAAAAACTTAAGTTACTTCATTTTAAAATAATCAAAATAAGATGTCTGTTCCATTTATAATATACGATGATTCTGAGGCTGTTAACACAAAAGAAAAAGAAAATGCAGATATTTAAACAGCTATAATTGCAAAACATATATCATTTTCTTTTGATTTTCTGAGTACGAATCTATGGGGAAACAATGAGACTAATTATATAGAGGAAAAATATGAATAGAAAGTTTATGATAACTTGTGACAATGTAACAGAAAATGTCAATACGTTCCTCAAACACCAGCATAAAGAATAATGAGTGAAGAGAATAAAAACGACATCAATCTGAATCACATCGTTATATATGTTGCACATAAGTAATAATGATAAGGTTTAGATTGCTGTCATATAATTTGGAAATATTACGGAGCAACAAACAACACCTGTAATTTAAAATTATAATGATTCCATATGAAACAAGAATTACTATTATCTTCCGTAATTTAGGTGCATATAATGGAATTCTTAAAATGAACGAAATTACCAAAGTTTCAAAGAAGAAAACATACAATGCTTGGGCAAGAACATGGAACAATGTATGTCGTTTTATTAGACTGCTTAAATTCATCGACATTATGCTTTTTATAACTGTGGACTTAATTATGTAAATTGAGCTATTAAAGATGATGATTGTAAGATGACCAAAAATGTCAGCAGTAATAAACAATTAAGATTTTTCATTATTATTAAAGAAGTTTATTTATCCGGATCAATACGTAGCCAGTTTTGAAAATTGTATAGAAAATAAGAAATACACGAGAAACAAGATTTTATTTCGCCGTAAAAAATTAAAATATATTTGATAATGCTTGTTCTCATGATAAATTAGATTTGGAAATATTTGGATGCAAACTTTTGGAGATTATCATGATTTATATCTAGAAACGGATATATTAATTCTTGGCGTTATGTTCCAGCGTCTTAGAAAAGCTATAAGAGTATATAACTAGATCCGTGTTAGTATGCAAACAGTGCCTCATACTAATTTGAATGTTTATTTAAATATAATGCATGATCAAATCTTGAACTTCTTACTGATATTCATACACATTTATTTTGTAAGCAAAATCAAGCAGATGTGGTATGTCCGGTTTGGGGGGATACAAAAGCAAGTACAAAATATATTTCAGATAATGACAAAACAAAACTCTCATCATATGTTTTATACCTTGATGCAAATACGGGATGATCTTCATATACATTATACAAAGAGACGGCGGGTTGATCCCCATGTTCCGACCCTACCCGACTTATCATCAGGTCAGAGCGAAGCGGTTGTAATTGACCAATGTGCCATTGTGCTGTTTCCCAAACTAATGCAGGCACATTTGGCGCATTGGTAAGTATTTCGCCACTGCTAAATGACTGACCTCAATGTGGAGAGCTCGACTTTGCAGGCATTGATATTCCTGTTAAGGTTAGTGATATTGCCAAGTTCGACAGACGTAACAAAACTATAGCACTTAGTGCCTGCGGCTGGAAAGAGTGTTGTCTACCTGATGCGCATTAGCGAAGACGTCAGACCACATGTGACCAATACATTACTGATCACGTGCAACGAAGGCGCAAATTAAAATAGCCACCCACGTTGGATAAAGAGCCTGAGCCGTCAGGTATACAGCACAATAAACTTGAGAAGAAAGCACGTCTATCGCTGGTGCCTCCATGTTTTCAGCGGGGATGACCTGTAGGAAGCCCACATGAACGACTGCGGCAGCATATTCGGAAACCACAGATAGTGTCCTTACCAGAGGCTGGCAAGAGTATCCTAACGTTCAAGAAATACCATCTTCAAACGCGTGTTCCATATATCATGTGGATTTAGAGGCACAGAACGTGCCAGTGGAAGACCATGCCAGCAATCTAAAGAAAAGCAACGCGCAGAACAATTGATATCCAGTCCTTACTTAGTTTCTGCTTCAAAGCTGTCTGATGTGATGGAGTATCCAAAGAACCAATTATCTGGACAATACGATTGTCGATACTGATATCAGAGGTTTAGCGTGAGTTGGCGGTGATCCGAGAGGTATTTCGAAAACCGGCCAAGATTATCATGGATGGAGATAACTGCAAGGTTTTCCAAGAATCAATCAACTGCCGTATATGAGGCGAGAAGATAAACGATGATACCCATAAGTTAAACCACTGCCTGGTTAAACACATTGTTGATTAACACATATGACTGGTGGAAAGTACTAAGGCGGAGCTCACAAAGCAGGTAACCTCAATCTGCGCATTTCCACAGAAAAATAAAGATACCAGCTGCGTTTTATAGCCTGGGCTGCTATGATACTGAACACCTTCATATTGCACGCACATGTACGACACGTGTGCCGAAAGATAGTGTAGTGTATTAGGAACTACATTGTAAACGAAACATGTACACTCGTGTAGTAGACGCTTTAAGTTTTGGTTGATTAAATTTGTTTGTGAATCAACTAAAGCAGCTGTTTCGTCCATTTGAAAATATACATGACAAAGTTAACGATGAGGACGAGTTCACTGAGTCAGAAACGACACTCTCAAAGAAGCAACGAAAGAACGTCAACAACAAAACGTGAGAAATTTAGTAATTAAAATTACCGTTCTGATCATTGAAGCAGTTATTTAGATAGAATATTCATATCTTTTCGCAAATAGAATGGTTAAGACTATGACGAGTGCTCTCTAGGGTCTAAAAATACCATGGAAAAGCATATTGAGACCAATGGCTATCGCAGATCTACCATTTTACGTGTCCGGCAAAGAGCAGATTCGAAAAACAAATACAGCAGAGCCAATAAGCCGAGACGATAAAAAAGTATTATTTCCGGTTTGTAAATGGAGTGTCACACAACAGCTGCTTTTCAATTTTCCCCGTGTAACTATTTTGACACAATGTTAGGCTAGTGATAGAAGACACACTATACGATACAGGTCATAGCTGGGATCCCTCCAACAGTGAGGTGTAAGTGACAGGGCATAAACATGTTTTCTTTAGCTGGTAATAAGAGTGGTAACAAATATACTTACATTTATTTCCTCAAATTGTACTTTTTAGTTAGTTCTTCAAATCCGACTGACAGGTCTTGGAAAAACTGATACACACAGAAGCTGTATTGAAACTTCGAGTAGCCTACATTTCCAGAGCTGAAATTCGTTCTCCTTACTGCACTGAATTGACCCAATAATCCAGTCCCCATAATCAGAAAAGCAGAATAGAGTTGGATCAACACAGAAACAAAATCCCTGCTCATTCATGCACAATATGACTCTAAATTTCAGTTTTAAGTAGACCAAAATGACAATTATTTTTTAAACTGATGTAGAGCGCGCGACTTAGTTAAAAGGTGACTGGGTGGAGCTATGTGCGTATGAATGCTGTTATTGTGTGTTGATGAATCTGCGGTTGTGAGTTTATTTTGGAATAAAGCATAAATTCAACTACATTGTTTCTTGTAATGTATTTTATTATTAAACCTTAGGTAGTTCAACATAATGAGCATATAATAAAAAGATTACTGCATTTGTATGGGAAAATATGACATCGTTTTTTTCTGAAAAATATTGCACTCTGCAAGGATAGTGCAGTATTTTGTTACAAAACTTCGTTCATATTTTCCCATACAAATGCAGTAACCCATATGTCTTGTGACATGAATCTGAAGACCTTTCCCCACTGCTAAAAACGCGAATGATTCTGACCATAAATCTGGTTTGGGACAGTCGTCCCCAACACCTTGTTGATAAGGAAATTGTATTAAGTAGGCAGTGTCGTGCGCAAAATTCTTTCTACTTGCCGGGTCCTCAAAGACGAGAACATTGACCATCATGCTTTTCGCGGGGGTGTTGAGGTTGATGTTCCAGACTTTGTGTCTCTTCTTTGCCAATATCTGTCAGTGACGCATGCCGCTTAAATACAGGATTGCCACTTTTCCCATATATTGCTGCTGTTCCGGGTGGGATATGATGATTAACTCTAGAGAAATTCATCTAATGTTATAGTTCGCGCCTTTACTCGAGTTCTGTAGTCGTTAAATGATAGTTCAAAAGGAGTCGCTCTCAAAGGCCGGATTGGTAGTTTGGCATGTGGTCATTAAGTAGCTGGATGTCGAGCTACACCTAGAACCTACTTCCGAATATTTTTGCAATAGACGCGTTGGGCTGTGTGGCAACCTTAGCATTACCATTAACTAACAGTCTAGCTGTTGTTCTGGCGTTCTGGATCACTCATAGACATCAATAATCCTCTTTTTCCGTTAGCCAATGATCCTTATAAACGCCCCAAAACAATTCTGTACGGGGCAGTCTACTTGCATAGAGGAGGGACTACTCTAGGTACTGATATACAAGGGCTAACCAAAGCCCCTTTTACAGTCCTCTAGGCTTTATGGGACCAGACACATTTTATACGACAAACATTTTTAATCACTACCTGCACATTAAGAACAAACGTAATGAATTGGCTATGTGTGTGCTGGCTGATGTAGGGCAGGACTTGAAACGTCCTTGAGAGTATGTGCCCAGTCCTGGTGGAGCAGCTGAGCATATATCACCAGTTAAAACCAGAGGTAGATGCGAGCTGATTTCGATCAGCCTATTATCTCTCTCTCTCTCTCTCTCTCTCTCTCTCTCTCTCTCTCTCTCTCTCTCTCCAGTCCCGGTGGAGCACTCACAATAGTGACTGGTTGTTGTTGTTGTTGTTGTGGGGCTTAACGCCATTTTCCAGCACACGATAGGCTATACATGGCGGCCAGTATTAATGGTGGAGGAAGAAACCGGGAAATCCGCGGAAAGAACCACCGACCCACGAGAAGCTACTGGCAAGCTTTCTCACACAATAGTGACTGGTGACAGTCGGAATAGTGATGTCTTTACTTAACGAGGGTAGTCATTGATTACCAGACAATGACGTAGCTGAAGATAATGCTGTGGTCAATCCACTTGTAACTGACAAGCCTTGTTTGGATCAACGTTGACCCTAATGATAATGAAATCCCTGATTAATACCCTACTTGTGCAGTTGCTACAGCTATTGCAAAAAGAGCTATTGGGAATGATGTTGATCAGGAAAGAAAATCCTTTAGATTATTCATTAATTGTCAATCTTTTGATGAGGTCACTTTTGCTCCTCGTGTTTATCAATCGGTAGATATTGATCTCAGCCATCCTCTTTTTACTAACCCTTCTCTTAATTCGGATCAGGATGACAAAGACAACCACGAACACAGAGATGTTTAAAGCAAGAAATTCGGTATTTGTTGGAGAATGATTTCATGGAACCACCTTATAGTAACACTGTTCACCATGTATTCTAGTACCGAAATAAGATAATACTCTCCGCATTTGTACCGACTATAGAAAAGTGAACAGTGTCATCAAAACGGATTCATTTCCAATGCCAAGAATCGATAACTGCAAAATTGAAAATGCAAAATATGTCACCAGAGCAAAGGAAATTTCGTTATTTATAAATCCAGATGGACTTTATCAATATAAATCCATGCCGTTTGGTAAAGGTTCTTCTTCAACTTTCCAGCGTTTAGTAAACATGATACAGTCTGGTCTAGATAATCGCGAGGTTTACATCGATGACGTCGTCGTCCACAACGACACCTGGAAAGATTACTTGAAAAGCATTGGGGAAGTTGAAAGTGACGCATATTTGACAATTAATTTAGGTAAAAGTGAGTTTTGCCATGCTTGTGTTACATTTGTAAGATATAATTTTGTGGGACAAAGTTAAGCTCAAGGCTATCTCTAAATTTCCAGTACATTAAAAAGCAACTGATGCGATTTTTGGGTATGTGTGGATATTATCAGAAAGTTTGCTCCAACTTTTCCATAATTGCTTGTAAGTAAGAAATGTCAGGAGGCTTTTAATAAAGTAAAGGACATACTTAAGGGTGCACCAGTTATTTCCTCTCCATATTTCTTTCAATCATTTAAAATGTCTGTTGATGCAGATGATGTAGGAGTTGGTGGAGCATTGATTGTTGTAGATCATCCAGTGTACTGTTTTTCTAAACTATTAAACAAGCACCAGTGAAATCATTCCCCAATCGAGAAGGAATATTGGCTTTAATATTGGCTTCGCAATACTTTGAAGTGTATGTTAGTTGAATTATTTGAAAAAATGAAAAACAAACGTCAGAATTAAATTTATTTTTAAATAATCTGCTTTATAATCTATTTAAAATAAACTCCACAATTTTCGCCCAACCACCCCCAGCTTGCTGGCCATGTGCGATCGCAACTTCTGCACAACGCGCTAAAGCCGCTACTGCTCTCTCTCTCTCTCTCTCTCTCTCTCTCTCTCTCTCTCTCTCTCTCTCTCTGTGCCAAAATGTAAACATATATTTATATATGTATGTCCGTGTGTGTGTGTGTGTGTGTGTGTGTTATTGTCCACTGAAGAAACCTTGTTGGCGTCGATAGCTGTCACAGTTAATACTCTTTTGATCACGCAAATCCGATTTGAAGGACGCTTTATACAGGCAGTGGGTTATAGTAGTCAGATACACTGTTACACTATCAGCAATTAAGTTGAAATTGTATGTCAAATAATTGAGGACTAAAATGAAATTGGAGACTGGAAAAATAGGCAATAACGTCACTATTGTTACGTATATGTAATTTAATTGCTTGTGTGTTAGTTTTAATTTTTTTAAAAATTTCATTACATGTTATTGTAATAACTTTATTCGCCATATTTGACTTTCTTTTTTTTTCTAGAAAATTCAGTTAAGTTGTAGTAAATATTCACTATTGCTAAATTATAATTTTAGCTGACCTAATTCCTGACCTTGACTCAGAAATTCGTAAACACAGAGTGAAAATCATTGGTCGTAATCAAGGTCATTCTTGGCTTGCGTCAGCTCTGTTGTAAACAACCTTTTTAAAAAATTCATTTCCAGTGTGGGAATCATTGATTCTTAGCTAAGGCTATACTAGCCTACGTGATAATTGACTTGTAGTAAGTGATCACGTGACCCATCACGCAGGTCTGAGATTGCGTTCTTAGTTGGGTTTAATATTCATTCTCAGTGTTTTTGAGTCAGTCGTAAATTAATACCTTCGGAGCTCAGAGGTATTTTGTGTTGTGACCAATTCTAGTTAGATATTTTTTTAATTTAAAATAATTTATTCACCCTGGAAAATACTTGTGTTCATAAAAATTCTTGGACAAAGACATTTATTGGAAATTATTCGGAATTCTAAAGCCGGAATATTATTCTTGATTCATAAAATTCAACGAGGAACTGTTGACACATCAGTACAATACTGCATTCATCTGACGTCATCGTCTTCCATCTTGGAACTTCATCGGGATTCGAACCTGGTTTCAGTTATAACTTTTTAGTGATAGGACTTATATTTTTAAATTCTAGGATTAGTTTTTGGATTAGATTCACAAACCGTAAGTCCTTTTTCATATTTTTACCTTGTTTTCTAGGGAAATAAATTATTTTGTTAAATTTACAAAGCTTGTTGGCTTCACTCTTTTCTTTGTTACTTTTGTACGAGCTTACACGTAACACTATTTCCTCTCTAATTTGTATGTATGTATGTATGTATGTATGTATGTATGTATGTATGTATGTATGTATGTATGTACGTATGTATGTATGTATGTATGTATGTATGTGTGTATGAGTACAGATATATGTAAATTTTGATGTATGTGCTATTCTTATCATTATTATTTTGTTGGTTCTAATATATTATGCACACACAAACACACGGACATGCATATATAAATATATGTTTACATTTTGGCACAAAGAGAGAGAGAGAGTAATTTGTGTTTTTCTTATTCCACTACGCTTTATTCAAAGTGGATAATTTTGTTAGATCAACTGCTAACTTGTGTACATGGCAGGTAGATTTAGGTATTTAAAAAATACCCAACACAAGAAATCTTCTGTTATGAAACTTACTGAGAAATACATATTTGTGTCAAATTTTAATTTTGGCGTCATAGATGTGGATTTGTAGGAAATAGAATTCAAGGTGTAAAGAATTAAAAACAAATCTTGAATAAATTTAAAATATGAAACCCCATCGTTGCATTTTCTTTCTTCTACTCCCTTTTTTAAAAAATAATATTATAATAGTGTCGAGCGTAGAACGATCTAGTGCATTTTCAAACGATCATTATTCATGTGATTTTTATATGATTAATTGGACTACTCTGCTACGAAACCACTGTCCTATAGGTATAAATCACCTTTCGGTACGACACCCCCACCCCCACCCCCCACCCCCAAACCGGTGGGAACGAAAACGCCCGCTACCGTATGGAATGCGAGTTCAATATTAGAGCTCTTTAGTAAATGAAGATATGTTTAGTACTCATGGCGGAAAGTTTGGAACAAGTTCTGTCGTAAACTTAAACGAATTTTGTTGTGTATTTGTTATGGTACCACGGAGAGTATATTAATGAAAATTGAGTAAGTTATAAACGTTGATTTTAATGCAATTTGGAAGTGTTGCTTACTTATACATTTTGCATTAAATAGGCGATATTGCACTCTATTTGATATGGTAGACTCGTATTTCGACACGTACAATATTACAGAAAGTCACACTCCGAATTCCTGTTATGGCAGCCTCTTTTACCGCTTCTTTGTTGTACTGATCTGAGTTTATTTGGTAACGTCTGTATGTTACCGTTCTATGATGACAGTCTTACAGTGTAAGACGTATCAGATGTTATTCATGTTTTGGTGCTACGTCTTTTGCTAAATAACGGCGTTGTGTAGCGTGTTCCGATGTTGACTGACATCGGAACGAGAGACCAAACTTTCAAGAATATCTCACACACTTGGCAGCACATATTGATGCTTTTCCATACATTGAAGTCAAGTTGATTTAGGTGCACTTTACTTATTCCGATGGGAGCCCCGAGTGGCCGAGTGGTCTAAAGCGCTCTCCGTTACGGATCACTGCCATCTCACCTCTGTCTGCGTGGGTTCGAGTCTCGGATTCAGCCAGTGTGGGTATGTGAGAAAGCTTGTCAGTAGCTTCTCGTGGGTCGGTGGTTCTTTCCGGGGTTTTTCCGGGTTCTTCCTCCACCATTAATACTGGCCGCCATGTATAGCCTATCTTGTGCTGAAAAATGGCGTTAAACCCTACAACAACAACAACAACAACTTACTCCGATGTCTTTTTTCGAATACAAATTCTCACACAAGCAAACAGGCTTGTTTTCAAGTTCCGTTGACCTACATTTCAGTTGGCAGATATAGAACATGAAAATTAAAGTACCAGTTTTTGCAAGTAAACCATGCTATTTTCCAATGAAGGTGCATTCAAGAATGATAAAAATGAAGTCTCAACTGTCTCTGGTGCATCTCAGAATGATTTTGGGACATGAAAGAAGTGGGGTATGGGCAATTCTCAAAATGCAGTTTTGTCAGTTTTCAGAAAAACATGGTCCCACTTAATTTCATGAAATTGAACTCAGTCTATAACTCTTGATAGTGCCAAAAACATGTTTATAGCTTCAGTTTTAATTAGGACAAACAATGAAAGCTATAGCAAGTCATATTTGTCGTCAGCCTGCTGAGGAATGCATGTACCCTTTTCCCGACCCCATTACCAACAATGCAATAAAGTAAGCTATTGGCAACATATTGAAAAAAAAACCTGCTGTAAAGAAACTTGTTATGTCAGTATCACAATGGGTCTAATAGGTCTTATTTGACTTGACTTGAATATAATCTTTACTTTAGTATTAATTAATTGCTTTAAATCCATAATCAAGCTTGAACAACTGAATTTGATACCCAATTTAAGTGCTTGGTTATAGACATTCTTTTTGATAATTGCTACAGACTGTCATAAACTTAATGTCATGCACAAAATTAGCATATTTTTTCAATTAAGAAATGAAACACAGAATGCAAACAGGTTTTAAAATACATTTTATAAGGTGTCACTCCGGCTCAAGTCAAGATTGCAAGATCAGTTCATGTTTGTACCTTCAGTAGAAAAATAAATATTGCATTGATAGTTTGCATTTATATTTGTTGACATTGGGTTTTGTACTGGAGGTTTCTAGTAGAGAAGAATAGGAAATATGCAAAACAAACCCAAATCATCATTTACCTCATTCTTTGTCATTTATCTATATTATTTTGAATAGAGCTTTCTAGGACTAAATTCATACAAGTATAATCTTGCCATAACACCGTTCCGTTAAATAAATTGAATACATACATTTCAAGAAAAGAACAATAAACACTATTTTGTTTATCTGAATGAAAATCAGTATATGTATGAAATAATCTCAAAAAGTTATCTTATTAAATCGAGTTTCACACAATAACGATGTTGACAGACAATGGGGTCAATGCGCTAAATATTTGAGGGATAACTTGGCTTACGCACTGGTCATTGCAGATATGGCTGAAACAACCAGATAGGACTCCTGAATTGAGGCTTGATACAGTAAATAGAGGTTACTCAGAAATATGAAATATACATGGATACATTCAAAAGGGTAGGCAGCTTAAGACCTACTGCGTTTATGATTATTACCTCCTCTTAATGTATGGAAATAACAATTTTAAAATTTTCAGCACTTTGAAAAAACACTTATTTTTCCATCCACGGGCCGCTTAGTGCCATAAACATGTATCTGGATGTTTATTCTGTTGGGTTCCAACATTTTTACATTAAAAAATTCCGAATTTATCACAAAATATGCTGTAAAAGCAGACCACTGTTCTGGAACCTAAATGGCCATAGAAAATGGAAGCCAGAAACAGTTATGCCCCCTGACAGTCCTATGTCTACAGTTGTTTGGAATGCGATGGAAGCCGGGAATGCCGAAATTGGTTAAGAGGTTAAATATCTTGAGCAAAACAAAGCTATCTAAACACTTTCTTTAGTGTTACTATATTTTTATTCGTTTCATTAAAGAAACATTCTTCAACCTATTCTTCAGCATTCCTGGCTTCCATTGCATTCCAGCCAGCCAAACAGAACATGAAAATGCATCCATGTATCATATTTTGATTCCATCAGATAAAGACAGCAAGGTAAGTATTATCAGTTAGATTTAAATTTGTGGAAGAGTGTCAATATGGACTGCCAATATAATCCTACAGCGGATGAGAGTTATCTCTCTTCACACACGACCTATTTAAGTGTCAACTCCAATTTGTCAAGCAACACTTTGCATAGTGCAATAAATTTGGTACCAATATTTAGCATAGGCATTCTACTCTTTGTGCCTGCCCAGAGTTTGACTTGCTATCATACCTTTAAGGAATGCCAGGACAATTTTCCCATGCTTCAGATTGACATGGCCATGATTGCACCTGCTTAATATACAAGTGTAGTGGACTATGGAATACTGCTCCCTTATTGGTGAAACTGAAAATCAAGTTATCAGTGGGCACAATGCATCATTTTTAGTCGACCAAGGGTCAATATTCCATTCACCGCATTGCATTAATTTTACTTTTCCTGGGCTCAAGGCAGTGGATTTTTCTACCCTTGGTTATGTAAGTATTGTATTATATCAATATAATGAAGTAATATTATGATTTATTTGTTGCCAGGTTCATACCACAGTATTTTGAAATTAGCATGCACTATTGTAAAGCAACTGGTATGACAAATTATGCATTATTATTGACACATACTAGTGACACATAGCGCATCTGTTATACCCAAGTTTGGAACACCTAGTTACTTCTAGGTAATTTTGTATATAAAAAGTCAGGTCATTAATTGAGTTAAAGAATTTAGGCTTTTTGTAGTAAAAAATGAAAAATTTTGCTGGAATAATAATAAATCTTTCAAAACTTCATATATATATAATGATGTCTGTCTACAATCATTATTTGCAATAGATCTCAAAACTGAAGAGTCAGTTGACCCTTGACCCCAAAATGAAAATCTCAATGAAAATCTCAAGAGTCAAAACTGAAATCTCGAGAGTCAATTCTTTTGGACAATCATGAGCCCACAGCTTTGATTCCTCATTATTGGTGGAAACAAATGATGTTTAAGGTTCCTTGTCTCATGCTGAATAATGAGAAATACTTGTACAGTAGTTTGAAGAAACATACAGTTTGATTTTGTAAAAGTGTTTCTCTATGTGTTACTGTGTGTATAATTTGTATACTTTATTATATTTTCAACTTATCAACATATTCTGTTTTCAACTGCTTCAATCAATTTATATGCAAAAACATACCCATACAACTTGAAGGTTATATATTATTCAGATATCAGTGATGTACATCACAGAATTGTCAGTTCACTTTTCCACTTGTCCGTAAATTTTCTAACAAATTTCAGAGATTGACTCTCCTTCTCCACCTCCTCAGAGCTGACACTATCTTTCTGTTTCTTTGGAGTCTGAGGGTCAGAACATTCATCACTGGCAGATTGTTTCCGAGACTGAAACAGAAAAGAAAATATACTTCTTTGTGCCATTGTGATTTAAAAGTTCAGATGTATGCACTGATTGTTATGTCTATTCAGTTTTTTCTGAATCATTCATTAATTAAAATGCTTGACATTTTAATTGTCTTGCCGATTGAAGTAACTTAATTGCCAATAAAACACGATCCCACGCTAAAAATTGGCTTTGCAAAAAGCCATATTTTCCCGTTTTATCTCATTATAATTGAAAGTGCAATCAAATAAACGCCGATATTTTATCAGAAATGAATCCAGTGAAGTCATAAATGATTCCAAAATTGTAAACATTCAACCAAATGAAGCAACTTAATTGCCAATAAAACAATTCAAGTTTGTCCACTTACCATGAGAACCGGCTTTGTGAGCTACCATATGCTCCAGTTCTGACTAATTGATTATAATTTGATGTGCAAACATACCAATGCTGATATCTGATCAAAAGGCAGTCCATTCATGTCATAATTGTTTCCTATTCCTCTACCATAAACTTCAAATGTAATCTCAAAACAATCCAACATAATTCAGTTGCACCTAAACATGATATCATTGAACTGTTATCACCACCCTGTTCATGTATATCTTCCATTGGTGTGATATTATTGGCCATCAAGGTGTAAACTGTTTGTCGAGCAGATGTCAGTCAGTGTCTCCTAGTGTAAATTTGTTATGGACAGTGTACTTTTAGTAAGATATTAAGCCAAAGATGAATCAAGGGTAATTAAGATTGATGCTTTAAATCTGCATGCATCAAAAGATGTACAGGTTGGAATTTCTGGACATCAAAATGGGTGATATTTAAAACTCCATGTGTCAACACGAGGGTACGCATCTGTTGAAAACCATGACAATAAGACCATGTAAATGAAAACAATCGAGCGGTATGCAAACTTATTAATGTGATCACTCTCCAGTTTTACTTGCCAAGTTTAAGATTGCTTCACTCTGAGGTACAGATCTACCATCAGTCATAAATTAATTTAAATTACAATTATTAATAGGCGTTTGTTATAAGTATACACTTTACCATTGAACTGGTTTTATACACTGTATGCCTTTATGTATAAATTCTCAAGTACTTCATCATCATCACATGACTTTATGTATCAATATATAATGTATATGTGATTTATTTGGCTATAGAATGGGTGACTTTGTGCATTTTGTCTTTTCCCACTGGCAACCCCACTGGAATTTTTTTCAGAATGAATAAAACACCTTGTCCTTGTGCTTTGTCCTTTTAGACATAATGTTCATCCTTTGTTTCTTTTTTGTTACAGGGTAGATTATGGCCCAAAGTCGTGATGAAGACTTGGCTACCAGACTGCATGACTGGGCCATTAATGAAATGCACTACCATTCTCAGGGACGGCATGTCAACACCAAGCTTCCTACTATAGAAGACTTTAAACAGTAAGGCAGATATGTCATTCTGTTTATATTCCAGTAAAGTTAAAACTTTTAGAAGTGCCATGGCACTAAAAAGCTACTAAAGATTTAAATGGTGCAGTTTAAACAATATCTAATGGGCAAGATCTCTCAGTATGATACCTTGTAGTTTTATGGGGTTTAATGACATTTTTCAGCGTATGATAGGTTATATATGTTGGCCATTACATTTATTTTTAAAAAGAAAACCCAGAGAAGACCCCAGGAAGAACTGCCAACCCACGGGAAGCTACTGGTAAGCTTTCACATATACCCACTTTGGTTGAGCTGAGACTCAAATTCATATAGAGGCGAGATGTGTGAGTGATCTGTAAAGACAAGTGCATTAGACAACTCTGCCACTTGGGGCCCCACAAACACTTCCAAATCTGCCATTAAGGGGCCTAAAACCCTTCACAATCAGCCATCGAGGGCCCTACAATCTCTTCATATGTGTTCCTGACAATGGTACAGTATGAAAATAAGAGGGGAATTTCCACTTTTTGAAATGTATGTAATAAATAACACTTGGATTGCAAATGGGGCTCTCAGTTCTAAATAGTGACATAAAAAAGAAACAGGAAAACTTGTGGGGGCAGGCTTGGCACAAGTTTTTCATAACTGATGCTTTATTGGATATAGCAAGCCATTGACCTATGGCTAAAGATGTGTTTGATTGTTATGTATTGCTTGATGTCCAGTTTTAAGTAAGAATAGATGGCATAAAGCATTTGGACATAAATTTCTTTTTTGTATCACCATCACTTGCTTTAGAGAAACAGTGGATCATGAGATGCTATTAAGTCATTTCATGGCTAATAGTTTAATACAGATGTATACCCAGATAAACAAAACAAAAAATTTTTCATCAGAGTAACACTAACACCATGAATAATGTGGTAATTAAAAGCATATAGAAATAGGATATCATATTACAGTTAATTCTAAGATTACCTAATGTAGCTATCCCTTGTTTTGCAAAACATCTAATTGTGTAAATGGTAAAACTGAAATGGAAAATCTGGACTATGACATAATATACATTCACTAGAGTTTATATTTGTTACGGCCATTGTTTCGAGCCTATACTCTTAAAATAAGTAACAGAAAAGAGTGAAAGATATCAAGCTTTGTAAAATTTAACAAATAATTGATTTCCTTAGAATACAAAGTGAAAATGAGAAAAAAGAACTTATGGTATTGCGAATTAAATGCCAAAGTAATCCAAGGATTACAGACACAAGTCCTAGTTATTTTTAAGTCCTTAATTAAACTCAGTACAAGTTCCACAGAAATCCAAAACTGAAGGCGATGATGTGTCTGTTGTAGCTTGTAGAGTGTTGATGTGTCAAGTCTTTTGTTGAATAACAGTAGTATAATTCCAGGTTTGAATTCAGTATAAATTCCAGTGAATGTCTTTAAGAATTCTATCAGAGCACTTTTATATTTCCAGAGAAAATAATCACTTGAATTCAGTAATTTGAAGAAAATAAAATTCAGCCCAACTGGTCACAACATAATAAAGACCTGCCAGCCCTCATGATTTTGATGTCAATTTCATGACTCTCGATAGCATTTCACGGATTCATGCCGCATGCAAAAACAATCATTTATTCCAGAATTCTCAGTTAGCCTAAATCAGGAATAAAATAACTTTTATCCCGTTAAGTGGTAGTCATGATATCAGCAGTGGTCACTGATGCCAATAATGATCCTGTATTGCTAGTCGCAATATTAGTAGAACTATATCCAATTGTTACAATTTGCCCTGTAGCAAGCATTATAAAGTATTTAATCTATATTTAGAAAAAAAGTTTTACAAACTGATTTGTGTTTAAAATGGCACATGTACATACTCATTGCAACTGTAATTTAAAAAAAAAAACTAAATGAAGACACCTTTTTCAAGAATAGGAATTTTTTAGATATTGAATAATTGGTTTAGAGCGTAATCTGCTCGAGTTAATATTTTTCCATGCATGTGCCAACACCACTAATCATTAACTGTTTGACATTTCATCTTCTGGATCAATACCGTTTCGTAATTAAGCTACACTACACATAAAATGTTTTCACTTCAAGGAAAAATATATTTATTCCACAAAAAGTGAAGCATAGAATGGAGTACACCAAAAATTGGCCTTGCATTCAGCCATGAAACATTGATGGACATTAGCCTTTTCGCACAATAGTGTGCCGCAAATTTTAGAATTGTGGTATGTGCACAGGGGCTCGTACTGGTGCTTACAATTTACCTGTCATACATGTACTGTATAATAATATTATTATATAGTACATGTATGACAGATTAATTGTAAGCAGTGATACTAGCCCCTATGGGCATGTGGCAGAATGATGAGAAAAAGCACACTGCTAGCAAAAAGCATATAGATATTGGGAAAATTAAGAGCACCCCCAGCAGGTTTCAGCTCTGGAGTACTTTAAGCCACCTACTCAAGCCCTGCAAGCTACCAATGCTGAAGCATTGTTTGTGAGTTTTCTTGTTGAATATAACCTGCCTTTTTCAGTTGGAGATCAACAACAGTGACGATGAAAGAGTATTCCTATGGTGACGAAAAATTAAGACAAACTTTAGTGCTGCCTTAGGTGCTGAAAATTTGCAACAATTTTAGTCACCAAGATTACCCAGCAGACAAGAAACCTTAACTGTTGTTTTTTGTTTTTTTTTAAATTACTGTAGCCCAATTGAGGAAGTTCAAGTCTGCCACAGCATCATATCATGACAAATAGTGTGAAGTTTGTGTATACCAGTCAGTTTGGCTGCAAATAAATTTGTACATGTAATAAGTGTAAATAATGTTTTAGTTTTATTTAGGGAGTCTCATATTATGCAGTACTGATCGTAAAAGTTAATGGAGCTAGTGTTGTGGTATAATTTTTCACAAATTGTGTTCAAAATTCACAAATTTTTTTCCATCTTTTCACTAATTGCGAGTTTGGAGAGTTGGCAGCCCTGCATAATACAACTTGAAAGTGCTACATGTTAAAGCATGAATGACCAAGTCCTCACTATCACAAGATTATATTTTTCTCTACTTGACCTTGGGTCACAATTAGCATTTTCTGAAGAAGAAAAAAAAACCATTACCTACAGAATTTTCAGTAGATGCATACCCTCAGGTTTCGATGTGTGGAATTTAAAAAGGACCCATGTTTGACAAGCAGAAATTTCAGCTTACACATCTTTTTTGATGCACGTATATATTGGGCTGGAATATCAATCTTAATTACCATATGTACTCGCGTAAAAGCCCGTTCGCATATAAGCCAACCCACCAACTTGACTAGGTTAAAATAGGAAAAATTGCATGACCCGCAGATAAGCCAACCCCCCTTCTTCAAGGCTTTATTTTTTCCTAAATTCTTCGGCTTATACACGAGTATATACGGTACATAACAGTGCCTACCGTATATATCCGTGTATAAGCTGACCCCCCCCACTTGACTAGGTAAAAATAGGAAAAATTGCATGAGCCGCAGATAAGCCGACCCCGCTTCTTCAAGGCTTTATTTTTTTCCTAAATTCTTCGGCTTATACACGAGTATATGCGGTACCCTTGATTGACTTCCAGCTTAGTTTCTTACCAAGAGTGTGCTGTCAATAACAAATTTACTGTAGGAGGCACTGAATGACATCTGCTGAACAATAGTTTATATCTTGACGGCCAATAATATCGCACCAATGGAAGATATACATGAACTGGGCGGGCTAACAGTTCACTGAAGTCAGGCTTAGATTCAACTGACTTAGGTTGGATTGCTTTGAGATTGCATTTGAAGTTTATGATAGAGGAAGAGGAACCAATTATGACATGAATGGACTGCCTTTTGATCAGATATCAGCATTGGTATCTTTGGACATCACATTATAATCAACTGGTCAGAACTGGAGCATATCATTATGGCAGCTTGTGAAGCTGGTTGTCAGTGGAAGTGGACCAACTTTAATTGTTTTATTGGCAAGCTGCTTCATTTAGCAGGATGTTTAAAAGTTCAGAATCATTTATGACTTCACTGGATTCATTTCTGGTTTAGTATTGGCATTTGTTTGATTGTGCTTTAAATTGTAATCAGTTAGACAAAACGGGAATATATGGTTTCTCGCTAAGCCAATTTTCGGCGTAGGATTGTGTTTTATTGCCAATTAGTTTGATTAAATCAGCAAAACATTTAAAACCTCAAACATTTTAATTAATGGATCATTCAGAAAAATACTGAACAGACATAACACTCAGTGCATACATGTGAATTTTAAAATCACAATAGCACAAAGAAGTATATTTTCTTTTCTGTCTCTGTCTCAGAAACAACCTGATTGTGATGAATTTTCTCACCCTCGGACTCCAAAGAAACAGAATGAGTGTCAGCTCTAAGGAGAAGAAGAATCAATCTCCGAAATTTGTTAGAATATTTAAGGACAAGTGGAAAAGTGAACTGACCATTCTGTGATGTTCATCATTGATATTTGAATAATATATAACCTTCATAGTTGTATCGGTATATTTTTCCATATAAAATGATCTGAGCAGTTGATATTAGAATATGCTGAAAAGTTGTAAATATTATAAAGTATAAAATAATCCTCTGTCTGTTTCATATATAAAATATACACACAGTAACATTTAGTTAGAAAGAGAAACACTTTTACAAAAATGAGATTGTATATTTATAACAAAAACCTGTACAGGTATTTCTTATTATTTAGCATGAGACAATAAATCTTAAACATTATTTGTTTCCACCAATAATGAGGAATCATAGCTATGAGTTCATGACTGTCCAAAAGAATTGACTCTTGAGATTTTAGTTTTGACTCTTGAGATTTTCATTTTGATTCGAGAGATTTTGGGGTCAAGGGTCAACTGACTCTTAAGTTTGGAAATCTATTGAGAACCCAGACCTAATGGAAAATAACTTTCTAGAATGATCCTGATGTTTACAAAACAATGACCTGGATTATGTATAATTCACTTAGGAGATTCCAAACTTTGACCAAAATAAACATATTTACTTCTTCAGTTAATAATGATCCTAATATTAACCCCATACATAGAGATACTAATTTAGCTGTGTATTGATTATTAACAGTGAATAAAATAATTAAAAAACAGTCAGTCAGGTCAAGCAGAAATGAACTCAGTTTTGGACGAGGTCAAGTCCAGAATACATTGTTACATTACAACAGCATGTAATGAAATTAAAAATTTTTTAAAACTAACAATTAAATTATTATACATAACATGATCTTGTAGGAAGCTCAAGATAGTGATGACTTAAGCATGCATGTTTGTATATGTCCATCTGTTCGTCTGTCTGCATCCTATATTAAGGTCGGTGTTATAATTTTAGATTAAGCTTACTGTGAATGTTTTCTTTACTCAGTTGCTGAATTAAAAGCTGGCACTATAAAACAGGGTTGTTCTGTTTATTAAATGTGTGAAGTTTAAGCACTGTTAGACTACCAGTTTACAAGAAATTGTCCAGGAATTTCTAAATTATACCAACTTAGGAAGTTTCCCATCGCCTTATAGAGGGTGCTGCATCTGTGATATATAACTGTTGCTTCCAGTTATTATCATGTTAGGGCTGTCATTTGTACTGAAACCACTCAATCATCATTTGTGTGTGTGTGTGTGTGTGTGTGTGTGTGAGAGAGAGAGAGAGAGAGAGAGAGAGAGAGAGAGAGAGAGAGGATGTATATATAAATTAAAGTATTGCAAATGTGAGTAAAATGTAGCCCAGTACATTTTCAGTTGCAGATTATTGGAAGTTTGAACATCACATATTAAATTTAAAAATTTTGAAAAATATTTGGCATTACTTATAATGAATTACCACAAATTTTGCAGTAAAGCATAATCTGTATATATCTGTTGACAAGGCAATATACCAAGATCACTCATCAGGGTTTCTACCACACATCCCTAAATTTGTATGTGAATTTTGAAGGTCTGTCTTCTTTCGGTCTTTTTTCTACCATGTTCATTGTCACAGCCATTGTCATGCTGACATTAATTCCTTGATAAATGAGCCAAAGTACTCCTGAGCCATGGTTTATACATGTAATGCTAAAATTGAAAGTCAAATCTGATATAACACAATGTCACACAATGAACAGTAGAACAATGTATACACTATAACTATAAAAGTAACATTAGAAATGATCAAATACAACAAAATAATTCACTTATACCAGAATCTTGACCAAATAACAGAAAATCAGTTGAAATAAAAATTACACCCTCCCCCATGAGAATAGTATAGTTACTGTATCAAAACAAACATTTTCGTCCGAATCTATACTTTTTTTCATTTCTGTCTGCCATTTTTAATTTCAAGTCACTGCAACCGATTTGCCATCTTGCTTTATAAACAGGTGTTAGGTTCCAGTTATCTCAGTAAGTGTCATTTAGAATGTTTATCATGGCAGAACAAAAGATCAAAGTTGACATCAGTTTTGATTATATGACAATCCCATTATACGTCTCATGAAGAAAGTGCGAATAGTGGGTATGCAGGTACATAGGTATAGTCTTTCAGGTCAGCAAGAATGTCAAAAATTATTCTATGATGCTGATTATAGTGTTCTGATGCTTGAGGTAAAATTTCCAAGAGTCAACAGATGCATATCATGGAATGCACACACATCAGTTTTGGGTCAGATATATAATTCACAGGTCAAAACCTGAGAGTATAGGTTAAAAAGAAACCCTGTATGATGAAACAAATTAATTTGGTTGATATGGTTTGTAAAATGTGATTTACCACTGTAAATCATGGGCCTGCTCACACTGAAAAACAAATAAAATTCACACAGAAGACATGTGCACTAAATAGCATTTTATAATTTTCATGTATAAATGAAATTGTAGATTTCTCAGTTTCTTCTTTATTCTACTGTTGAAAACATGTACTGGATTTTCATTGAGAATTCAGGATTGCTCCCTTCCCATTCGGTATAAATCATGGACAATGACAACCAGTCTGGGGCCCTGGGTGGCTGAGTGGTCAAAGGAGCTTGCCTTTATCAGTCACTGCCATCTCATCTCTATTTGCTTGGATTCAAGTCTTGGGCTTGGTCAATGTGGTTAATATATGAGAAAGTTTGCCAGTAGCTTCCCATGGGTTGCTGGTTCTTTCCAGATTTTTCCAGGTTCTTCCTCCACCTGATATACTGGTTTTCATGTATAGCCTAGCACGTGCTGAAAAATGGTGTTAAATCCATAAACCAAAACAAACCAAACCACTTTACCACATATAAAAATATAGAATCTCTCATGTATAAATAAATAAAATTTCAGTATATATTCATTATAATAAAAAGACACATACACAATTGAATAAATGCTGAAACATATAAACGATATGAAGGACGCAGATTAGTATGGAAATGAATAAATCACAATCATTATCACCAATGGCATTTCTGGGTGTGGCATCATTGGAAGAGTAAGGAAGTTAATTCACTTCATATCTTGAGCACATGGATGTAGTCAGCATAGTGTTGCCCTGTGTTTATTAAATTTCTATGCATATCTTAATTGTCCAGTAAGCAAAACTTTTCAGAATCGGCTTAGACTTAAATGAGGATTAAAATAATGATAACAAGTTTTGATGCAAAATTTTCATTTCAAGGTTCATTAAAGATAATGAAGTAACAAGTATCTCAATATAAGACACTTTTGCACCAATTTTTTAAGTTGATTTGTGTTGCAGGATCTGCAGGGGTCAAGCTGTTGATATCTTGAAATGGATCACCACCAATGTGCATTCAGCTCAGTAAGTACGAGACTAACAATGTCAACATTTGTATTATAAGACAAATAATGATAATTCTTTTGTTTGAGGTTTATTAATGGTGGCACAGAATATTTTTATGGAAATCATAAATGGGATTGAAATCATCATGAATGTACACTGTTTTAGTCATTAATATAAACAAACTGATCCCAGTATAAATGAATAAAAAATCAACTCAAATCAAGAATGTTTTGAATGACAAATCACACTATTGTTAATGTGCAACCTGATGTGCAACAAACAATGATGTAATGCCTCATTCATCAGCTACCTGTCATGTAACTTCAAGGATAGCATCAGTCATGGTAGCTAGTATGTTGCAAAGTTTTCATATTTTATTAAAGAAAATAAATATATGGTAATGAATGTAAAATCTATTATTAAAAAACAAAGGTCAGAGTTAAAAAGGATGATTTACTATTTATTTGTGCCATGGATAGAAAGAAAGTGACAAAAATATACAACTCAACTAAGTAATGATAAATCAACTTGCGTGTTAGAGTCTTAGTAAGGAATCTGGAATGTGTCATCAGTTGACTAGTTTCAAAGGATTGACTAAACAGATGTCAGAATTCTTTGTCTAGAGTTAGTTTGAGCATAAACATGTATCTATACCATGCATACCAGAATGGTCATGACAGAGATACTCAGCATAATATTCACCTATATTGTGAAAGGAAAAGTGCAAGAGAGAATTCCCATTTAAAAGGTCAACAAAACCTGGTCAGTTCTCTTTCCAGGATCTTGTCCTGTCAATGTTTTTTGTGTAATTTTGTTTTCTGTCCCTTATCTTCTGCTTGACGAAATCTCATCTCTATTTCCCGCTTGAAGAAGTCCTTTGCAAATAGTACAGGCCGTGTAAATATTTTATTGATGTACAAGGTAGAGCTATTTTCATAAGTTCTTCTTCATTTTGCTGGTTTAACTTGTACATAAATTAAATGATGAAGTAGCATATGCAGAAATTCCACGAATAAAATATATTTCTCCATCCAAATTATTCTCTTTAGAAAATATAATTACATAATGCTTTCTTGTTAGCATCATATTATTGCCATGCACTTTATTTTTCTAATTACTGATTTCTAACTTTTTTATTTGAATGCGTGTTAAATAAAGGCTTTGGCCTTGCTAAAATAGACACTCCATTGTAGAAAAGAGAGAGTTACATATGTATGGACTAGTATGCAAGAGATTTAAAGACAATCATATATTTATGCATGCATGGAGCAAATAGTACATTTTGGTATTGAGAACTTTTATTTTGACAGACATTTCTTGTGAGAAAATTATATACAACTAAATAGTTTTAAAAGAAAAATGAAAGCTGTACTATCTACAAATTACTTTACAAGTTGAAATAACATTTTCACTGACATTTAAGTGTCAAAAAAACCTTTGTTTACTTACCTTAGCACATTGTTTATATATTCATGATTTTCTCACATTCTGCCAACTAATCAGATTTACCACCACATCTCTAAAAGGAGACTGGTAAAATACAATTTTATTTGCTACTTTTAACAGCTGAGTTTTAGGAAAATTGCTTCTGTAGATCTGAATGTTGTTATATGTCTGTAAATATTTTTAGTTTTGTGAATATTTGTAGACATGGTTTTTGTATATATAGTTAATGTGAGCACTGGATGACCCTCCAACCTTGCTTGAGACACAGAAAGTGATACATCTGCTCTCCAGTGGCAAAGCCCCTGGTTCAGACTCCATCCCAGCAGAAGTCTACAAGGAAGGGGGCACAGCCCTGATAGAAAGGCTCCACCAACTGTTCTTACTGATGTGGCAGCAAGAGACAATCCCCCAGGAATTCAAAGATGCTTCCGTAATCCACCTGTATAAGTGCAAAGGAAACTGACAGGCCTGCGACAACCACCGGGGTATATCCTTGCTCTCAATCGCAGGAAAGATACTCGCCAGAATCCTACTGAATCACCTCACTCTGCACCTTGACCACGGACTCCTGCCAGAAAGCCAGTGTGGATTCCGGAAAGAACATGGGACTATCGACATGGTGTTTGCTGCGAGGCAGCTACAAGAGAAATGTCAAGAGCAAAATGCCGACCTTTTCTCCATCTGTATCGACTTGACAAAGGCCTTTGATACTGTCAGCAGAGAAGGATTGTGGAAGGTAATGGCCAAGTACGGGTGTTCAAAAAAATTTATATCCATGGTGCAGCATTTCCACGACGGCATGCAGGCACGAGTCCAGGAAAATGGAGAGACATCTGAGCCATTCCCAGTAACCAGTGGCGTCAAGCAGGGTTGTGTTCTGGCACCGACACTGTTCAGTCTATTGTTCTCTGCCATGCTGACTAATGCTTTCAGAGACGGAGATGTTGGAGTCGGCATTAGGTACCGTACAGATGGAAAACTATTCAAACCCAGGAGGCTTCAAGCGAAAACCAAGGTTATGACAGACACCATCAGGGAGTTCTTATTTGCTGATGACTGCGCCCTCAATACTGACTCAGAAGCCGACCTGCAATGCAGCGTTGACAAGTTCTCTAGCTCCTGCACAAGCTTTGGTCTCGCCATCAGTACTAAAAAGACTGAAGTACTGCATCAACCGGCCCCGGGAAAGCCCTATGTTGAGCCCAGCATCACCGTCAACAGCCAAAAACTCAAAGTTGTGAACCGCTTCACCTACCGTGGCAGCACACTATCACAGAGCGTCACCATTGATGATGAGGTGAACCTCCGCATTTCCAGAGCCAGCACAACCTTTGGCAGACTGTATGTCAACATCTGGAATAGATGAGGCATCACAACCAAACTAAAGGTCTACAGGAAAGTTGTGCTCCCCACACTACTTTAAGCATGCGAAACGTGGACGGTGTATCAACGCCATGCCAGGAAGCTGAACCACTTTCACATCACAAGTCTCAGGAAAATCATCAACATCAAGTGGCAGGACAAGGTTCCAGACACCGAGGTACTTGCCCAAGCAGGTCTCCCCAGCATCCACACCATCCTGATGCAGTCCCAGCTATGCTGGGCGGGACATGTTGTACGCATGCCAGACCACCAGCTGCCTAAGAGACTCTTCTATTGCGAGCTACAGCAAGGACAGCAATCCCACGGAGGTCAGAAGAAACACTTCAAAGACAGTCTGAAAGCTGCATTGAAAGCGTTCAACATAAACCCTGATTCATGGGAACAAACAGCCAGCGATCAAGTCACTTGGCATTCCTACATGCACAAAGGCTCCAAGTTGTGCGAATCTAGCAGGACAGCAACTACAGAGCTGAAGAGGCAATCCAGAAAAGCACGTGCCATCAACCCTCCTGGAGATGTCCCACTCATCTCTTGTCCCTTCTGCAACCGAACCTTCCGTGCAAGGATTGGCCTCATCAGCCACCTGTGCACGCACAGAACAGAACCAGCCCCTCCAACCCATGGATGACTAGAGTGGTCTTCGTCAACTCGACAGACAAACAACAACAATGTGAGATTTCATGGAATATAAAATTTTCCATATTTTATGAGTGCTGTAATTCATTAATTGAAAAATTCAAGCAAACTGCCACCCATCAGCAGAATTAATGGGGTCCCTTATTCACTTGGTGGAATCAATAGAGCCTCTTGTCTACTTCTGTGGAAACAATATGGCCTCCTATCCACTTCCATGAAAACAATAGGAGCTCTTCCCCAACCTACAGATTTCAGTTCCAACAGAAATATCTTTTTTAAATAAAAAACCCACAAGAATAGTTTCTTAAAATGATAAATGAATTCTCACTAAAAGCCTTAAAAACTTTAATATTAATTTGATGGTTTTTATTTAATGCATCTCCTTGTTTAACAATATTTGTTACTAACAGTTTGATATATTATTTAAAACTTAATGAGTCAGCAACATTCGGTAGGGCAAGTTACGAAAAAATTTAATTTAAAATAAAAATAAATAATTCTGAGTCACTAATTAAGCATAGCTAGGTCTGATTTCAGGCTTTTCTTGTTTGTTACAGGACTGTGAAGAAAGTGAAGGGAAATCTTGCTCTGTATCCTTTGGAATCTTTTCTTTGACATCTTAGGGGCCAGATCGACTGATGTTTGTCAGGTTTACTTTGTGAACTATGTCCTAAGTTTTGGATGAAGAAAAATAATTTTTAGACCCCTCACTTAACCAAAATGCTTTGTTATGCACCACCATGACAGTGGTAAGGGAAATAATGTTACTCTTATCCATCTGTCCATATGCACATCCATCTTAATTTTGAATTTCTCTTAGATTTTCTGGTACTTTGTCAGAACATCATTGTTTTATGAACACCTTTATAGTTTTCTTAGAGGTTTGGTCGCTAAATCATTTCTCCTTTTGAACACATACCCCAGTCACATTAGCATTAGGGAAATAAGTCTGCTGCCTTCAGTATCCAGCCTATTAAAAGACAAAAATTTTTCTTTTCTGTCTATATCATATTGACAAAGGGCAATAACTTTAGTCAATTACCTCCCCTAGGTGTCACCAGAAACTTTGCTTCTGTACAACATCATAGGAGACACCCCCTGTCAATGCAAGCTAAATCTATGTTAAATTTTAACCATCCATACAGGATTTTAGATGTATTTAGATTAATATTATCAGGTGGTTATTATTTCTTTTAATTTTGCTAGATGTTTTGGGAAATTGTTCACTTATCAGACTTGGTCAATTTTAGACTCCATGATGCAACATGCTGTCATTGATGAATGATGTTATTCACTGTTTTGCACACACTGCCTATTACTAGCTCACCTATTTAGTAACTGGTGCTTTTTTGGCAAATTATTAATACACTGCATCATTAATTTATACATATTTTGTTGTGTTTTGTTTTACCTTATCATTTTGCGAAACCTGTTGACGACATGTAATAAATGCAGCAAGTTTAAGGCCATGGAAGACACACATGAACCATGACTTGCATGTACAAAATATTCTTTGTCAGTACCATGCAGTGGGTGTGAAATATGATCCAAGACTGTGGACTATGGTTTTGTAAAAGTTGAACAAGGCAAAGAAAGAAGGTGAAAATGCAAATTTTAAATTACTACACATAATTATGTTATAGCGGGTTAGTGTACCCCCAATTTTAGGCAGCCCAGGTGGCACAAGTCCCCTACATGTCCTTCAGGCCTGTGAGTCTGGGCGCTTGGAATTTTTAACGGCTCCAGTGGATCTATTCTGTACTACCATATCGCCATCCAGAGCTGTCCATGATTGTCCAACCAGTTGAGCCAGCCATCCAGCCAGTCCAGTCATCTCAATCAGGGGATCTTACTGAAAGATCTATCCATCTTGCCAGGCCTATGTCTTCAGCTTTTTCCAATTTATGTCTGGTTTACCATGCTACAGCTATATCCCATTACAATTATGGGGATCATGGTGATAGCTTTGCACTCCTGCTAGGTGTACAGCTTCATCTCTTTGCAATCAAGGAGATCTTAATGACAGATCCATCTGTCCTAATATGGCTCCATACAGTTACAGTTACAGTTACTGGGACCTTAAATGATAGATCCATTCATCTTGTTGGGCATAAGGCTACACAAATATATTATGATGGAGATTTTAGTAATAGATCCAGCCAGACTGCCCACATTCATTTCTCCAGTCCAAGTCTCAGATTCATGGGTTGTGGATATGCTTATGATCAGTGTTGGGGCAAGCCTAATCCATTCCCCGGCCTGGTACAAAAAGATATTCAAATAGTGAGGGGTCACAAAGCAAAGTAATTCAGTCAACTGCCAACAAGTGGAACAAGATGTGGGTGAATGATCTGTTTGATGTTCTCAGGAAAATTCCTCTGAGACCTGCCTGCCTAGACAACCATAGTTCAGCTGTTTCATCCATGCCCAGACAGGTTACTCCTTCATGCCAGGCTCTTGCCTTGTGAAGAAAAAAAGATAAGCCTTATGTACAGTTGTGGAAAGGTTATCACAAACTAGGAGGCCCACCACTTTGAAGGTGTACAAAGGGAAGTAGTGGGCTTTCAGGGACTGATACTGTACCAACAGCACCTTTCTACTGAGTGTGTCAGTTTCACAATTGGCTAACTTCTCTGGCTTTTCGAGGAGAAAAAATTAGCTCCACTATTAATACGGCTGTTGTTCCATGATCTCAGGCATCATGACAGAGTGTATATAGGTCACAATAAGGATTTATCAAACCTATTTGCCAGTTTTGACTGGAATAGCCCAAAATCTCTGACCCTGTTTCTGTCATGGGAGTTCACATGACTCGGTTAGATCATTGCAGACCATAGCCAACACCTTCTTGAAGCTGCTATCATACATAAAAAAGATGTTTCTTAATAGCTCTAGCTTCTCAATGCATTGCTGCATGCCCTTTTAGTAGGCTTGAACTATCTCCAGTTCATATCAGATGGTTCTGCAACTCTGATGACACAAACCAGCTTCATAGCACAGGATGTGTTGCTCTCAGCAAACACTGAAAGAGTGGTCGTCTATCAGCACAGCCTTATCATGGTCTGAGCAGCACTTTTACTGGGTTGACTAGAGAATTTTACTTGGTAAGAAAAAATCGCTTGGTTCCTTTTCTCTTGTGTGGCTACTGTCACCATGGCTTATATGACGGTTGGTTGCATTTGTCTCATATTAGGAGTGAAGTTTATTCTTATATAGAGTACAAAACCTTTATTCCCTTGAAGGAGGCAATGGTCAAAGTAGGATTCTCAGGATTGCATCATCCTATATATAACCTTATAATGTTAATGTGATTGGGAAACATAGTCAAAGGAGAAAGCACATTTTTTTTAGTAAATTACATTTCCTTGAGAATACTTACCCAATCACAATACTTTTGAACCCTCCCACACCTCACTGCAATGTGACCATCTTCACTGAGGTGTAACTTAAGCTAGAATTTGGTAAACAACTCTAGCCACCTAGCAGTGGTAAGGGAAGTCATAGAAACAGTTGGGAAGAGGTTCTTTCCTTGGTCTATGTAGTATATAGAGAGGAGAGAAATATTTTTCATTTTTCTGCAATTGCTGGATTTGAGAGGTAGCAGAACTTCTTTCCTAATGTTAATGTGATTAGATAAGCATATTTGGAGAAACAGAAAAAAAAATGTTTTTTTGGTGTGGGACCTGAAAATATGAATCCACAGGCAAACCTAACATTTTAGTACAGGTTGATGAAAACATGATGAAGCTGAAAAAATGCTTCATTTGGTCATCAAGTAATATCACAGAAACTAAGTTTTGCTGTAGCATAGAAGAGTTTATAAGACACAGCTAAATTAAGTTTTGTGGATTCATTAATGTTGATATCAAGGAGGTGATTGAGATGTCAGTATAAATCACAAGTGACTGTACAAATTATCAATATTTTTGTCTCAAGAAAAGATAAAAGGCCAAGGTTCAATATGAACTGTTTAGTGTACCTCTGGTTATCTGCATTAAAGTCTGACATTTACTTGTTTCAAAAACTTCCATGTGAAAGTATCAGTTATGATTTTGAAGCTGTTGAAAATTCTTAACTTGACATCAGGAAAGGTGAGAGGACGCAACCATCATACAAGGTCAAATATGGACAGGAGGAAAAATATAACAAGGAAAAGTCAGATCTACTGGAGAACAGATCAGAATTGTTACAAGAGGTGAACTATGTCCTGAGAGATATCAGTCTCCTTGACAGTGACATGGAAAGGTTACAGAAGGATATTGCTGAGACAGGTTAGTAACTGATTGAATTTTTGCTTCCATTGTTGCACCTTGAGGGAAGTCCAGGGGACATTCTCCCACCCCAGCTTGCCAGTGTTCCATTAAATTAAACAAACCAATATCTTCATCATTATAGGGGGATATAGGTACATAATGTGCCCCCCAACAACTCAACCAAGGTGCAACACTCACTTCATATGATGTACTTTCCTGCAAGAAAAATAAAAAACACAAGATTAAGATATTATTTCTAATATATCAACTTTGAAAATGATCTGTATATAAATGTACCCAAGTTTTGAATGTTTAAGCATCTTTTAACTTTATGCAAATAGATTTGTTAAGCCCACTTTGGCAGAGACTTATGATAGCTTGCACTTTGGCAGAGACTCCTCATAGCTTGTACTTAGGTGAGACTCATCATAGTTTGTGCATTGGTAGAGACTCATCATAGTTTGTACTTTGGCAGAGACTCATCATTGCTTGTACTTGGTTGAGACTCATTACAGCTTGTACTTGGGTGAGACTCATCATAGCTTGTACTTGGGTGAGACTCATCATAGCTTGTACTTGGGTGAGACTCATCATAGCTTGTACTTGGGTGAGACTCATCATAGCTTGTACTTGGGTGAGACTCGTCATAGCTTATACTTTGGCCAAGACTCATCATAACTTGTACTTTGGCATTGAAGTGCATGTCCATCCATCCATTCACAACCAGGATCAATGGTGGCTAAATTAGTTAAGGCATCAGACTCCTTACCACAACGGTGCTGGTTTGATTCTCACCTTTGGATCAGTACAGATAGCTAATATGGTGTGTCCTTTGGCAGTGCACTTTACTCTCTTAGCCACAGTACAACATAACCTTTCAGGTGATGCTGTGCTGTAAAAATACCAAACAAACCAAACCATTTACAATGAAACTAACCCCTGTAGAAATATGACTCATTAATGTTTATCTTTGTCAGCACAGCAATTTCTGTTATCTTCACCTTGATACAAAAGGTTAAGGTCACTAACTGAAAAAAGAAATGGTTTCTGCACAATAACTCATGTTCCCTACCATTTACCATTACACAGCTGTGTGGGTGGCTTGTACTTGAAGTAAGGAAGAAGTCTATCAATTTTAGAATGAAAATATCAGAAGTCAAGGTCAGAGAGAATAAAAATGTTTTCCACACAATAACATTAGTTCTAGATCACAGACCTGGAACAAATTTTGTGTATGGTTTGTGTTTGGGGTAAGGAAGAAATCTTTTGATTTTGAGGTGAGGTCAAGGTCACTGACTGAAAGAAGAAAATTGTTTTCTACACAACAACATTAATTCTACATCACAGATCTCAACCAAACTTTGTGGATAGCTTGCACTTGGTGTAACGAAGAAGCCTGTTGAGTGTGAAGTCAAAAGTTCACTGGTTAAAATTACTGTGACTGGGAGAAGAAAAAATGGTTTCTGCAAAAATATTTAAGTTATCTACATGGAGCACAGAAACACTATTATACAGAAGGTGGGCATTCAGTATGCTGTTCACAGTACACTTGCCAGACAAAATATAATTGTTTCATTTCTAGTTTTAATATTACCACTTACCCTCAGACAACAGTTCATAGGAACATTAATCGGCGATAAGCTGTCATGTTATTTTTCTCTAAATGATAGAACATGAATACCAAGAACAGAGATCAAGAGTCAGGGATATACAGAGAAAGTCGGCTTTGATTGAGACACACTCTTTGAAGTGTCGGGAAACTGTCCAGGAGTATGAAGAATATGCCAAGAGAATCAATGCCAAAGTGGAAGCGATTACAAGTTGTGTAAAGTAAGAATCTACAGAATCTCAAGTTCTTGATATATTATATTATAAAGCATAATTTAAAGAACAGTGTTTATAGTTGGTAGCAGAAAACAAGAATAATTTGAAACAGAATATACAGTAGTTGATAGAGGAAAGTGTTTTTGAGAAATCTACTGTGTAACTGAGGAAGATACATGATATAATTAAATGGATTCATGAACAATGACAATATATGATTTACAAACTTAAAGGTAAATAAATAGATGTGCAAAAGTTTATATTGAATGTCGCTAACTAATCTGAAAAAGAAAATAAACAAATTCCTTTATATCTGAATTATCTAACTTTATGAAAATACAAGAAAGGTGTAGTTTGCCTTGCACATTTGGTGTGAAGTACAGGAAATAAGCACTGCTTCATCATTTTAAAAACCAGTTGAATCTTGCATTGTTCTTTTATTTCATTTATGTTAGTAAATTGTACCAGTAATGGGAACTGTTTATGGTGACCTGACTGAATAATACTCTACCAAATATGCTATGGTATTTAGCGTCAGTTCTTACAGTGCTGAAGTATTACTTGTTTGGAGTTGTTTCATAATAAATTCAGTAGAAAATAGAGACCCATCTTTGCTTGACTTGCTCATAGTTAGGTACTGAAGTTATGTAGTATTAGTCCCTTTACAGTCACAATACCACCCAGTTAATATTTCCTCTGCCTATCCATCCATTCATCTTCATGTCTTCCATCCATTCAGACCTGATAAATATTGCATTGTAGCATGTTACATTTGTATACACTCTCATGACCATATTGTGTGCTGGACATGCAATATGTTGACTAGTATGCACTAGTTATATTTGCCACTCTGAGGGACAGAAGTATTTTAGGTGAACACAGAACTTGATGATAATGTCCCACTAATGAACATCCTGGACACATTGAGGGAATGCAGTTTATATCTAAATAAATAGTGATTCTCTATTCAAGGATTTTATACCTTTCACCTTTCTCTTTTATTTTGAATACCTTTTGCAGAATTTTAACATACTTACCTTGTATGTATCATCCTATAGTATTTAATGTTTACATTTATGTTTATGTTCTTTATATTTACATTTTTAGAACTTTACATTTTATCAGGACCATAGTAACAAGCTGTTAAGCCCTATTCCATACATACATACATAATGGTAACTTTTACAACAAAATACACTATTGATTTCATAGCAGTATCAGGTATACTGCTGATACAAGATTCCAATGACTGAAGGAAAGAAGCCTGCTATCAGGGTAGAGGGGTGGTTTACACATTAAAGAATATGTTTTAAAATCGTTTCTTTTGTTGCAGGAAAGGCTCAGAGGCAGAGACATTTTACAGTCGAAAGAAATCTTCAGATGATGGTAGTGATGGAATCACCTCAGCTCTGGAGTCTGCATGTGGTGTTAGTAAATTTTAACCATAGAATTATGTTCTGATGTTCAAACAAATTTTAGTTCTGAACATTGTGTTCTAATGTTCATTCAGATTTTAGTTTTAGAATTATTGTCTGATGTTCATATTCATTCAGATGTTTAGTCATAGAATTAAAGATCAGATATATTAAGATGTTTTAGTCATAGAATTATGTTAAAATGTTCAAATTTTTGTTCAAGAATTACAGATTATACTTAGTAAGATCTTCATTCCTAGAATTATGGTCTGATGTTCAAGTCATATATTTAGTCCTAGAATTAATGTCTATTTTTCAGTCAAATGTTTAGTCATTGACTTCGGATTATATATATATCTTAAGATCTTTTTTAGTCATAGAATTGTGTTCTCATGTTCAAATTTTAATCCTAGAATTATGGTCTAATATTCAATCAAATTTTAGTCCTTGAATTATGGATTATAAATAGTAAGATCTTCATTCCTAGAATTATGGTATAATGATTGGTCAGATCTGTAGTCCTTGAATTATGGTATAATGATTGGTCAGATCTCGATTCCTTGAATTATGGTATAATGATTGGTCAGATCTCTAGTCCGAGAATTATGGTATAATGATTGGTCAGATCTCTGTTCCTAGAATTATGGTATAATGATTGTTCAGATCTCTAGTCCTAGAATTATGGTATAATGATTGGTCAGATCTCTAGTCCGAGAATTATGGTATAATGATTGGTCAGATCTCTAGTATTAGAATTATGGTATAATGATTGGTCAGATCTCTAGTCCAAGAATTATGGTACAATGATTGGTCAGATCTCTAGTCCTAGAATTATGGTACAATGATTGGTCAGATCTCTAGTCCTAGAATTATGGTATAATGATTGGTCAAATCTCTAGTCCTAGAATTATGGTCTAATGATTGTTCAGATCTCTAGTCCTAGAATTATGGTATAATGATTGGTCAGATCTCTAGTCCTTGAATTATGGTATAATGATTGGTAAGATCTCTAGTCATAGTATTATGGTATAATGATTGTTCAGATCTCTAGTCCTAGAATTATGGTATAATGATTGGTCAGATCTCTAGTCCTAGAATTATGGTCTAATGATTGTTCAGATCTCAAGTCCTAGAATTATGGTCTAATGGTTGTTCAGAGCTCCAGAATTTTTGTATAATTTTCAGTCAGATCTTTAGTCATAGATTTATGGTCCAATGCTTGCTCAGATCTTTAGTTGTAGCATTAAAAGGTTTTATGTCATTTATTATTCCAGTTTTTATGAATTGACTGTGTTTGCTACTTTTGATTGGATGTAAATGGTCATGTGATACTGATCTGGAATTTTTTACACATCGATATATTCTGCGGACTACTTCTGGTTCCCTGTGTCTAGATCATTTGATTTGAAGTTTTATCTATATCAACGCTTTACACGCTGATAATAACAACAGCAAACTCCCACCCACCCACTCTGTGATTTCTGATCAAAAGTGACAAGCCACAGATTGAAATCGACCATTAGAAGTTAAAACAATGTAATTGCACAGACCTTCCTGCAATCCAACACACCCCTTTTGCCGAAGAAGGCATATGGCAGGCTTTAGAAGCCAATCTTCAGAAATTATTGCATTTCATCTGGACATCATGTTAGAGCAGCAGTTATTAAAGGTCAGGATCATGTCAAGCAGGGGATCTCACTAAAAATGGACAAGATTTTGCTTTTGAAAGATTGAAATGCATAGAAAGTCACAACGATGTTGCTATAACAACATGTGCCATATGCAAAGCGTAATTTTCAAGAAAAAAAGAAGGAATATTCCTGGTTTAACCGCAACAACCATTTTTTATCTATTAAAATAATGATCATAACAATATATCACTGGAATGACCTGCTATGACATTCTACCACGTATCACTGTATAAAGAATCAATCAATCTTGGCTAGCAAAGATAGGGCTATGTATTCTATCGCAGTTAAGAGACTAATGAAAGAAAACTTCGAGGTACATAAAAGTGAATGTTTTTGTTGATTAAATCTGCTGATCTGATGTTAGAAAGGAAGGAAATTGGTAAATACCCAACCATGATCATTTAATCCTATAATAAATCTTACATTGAGCCAGGTGTACATCATTTCCTACGATGCAATGATAGGGACACCATTTTGCAAGTTGTATAAGATCTACTTACATTCACAGTTGTGTTGGTTAGACATAGGTATCACATTTCCATAGGCAACACCAGTAGTGGGGCATCAAATTAAACATTTTTATTAAAGCTTTTGTATGTCAGATTGGACTAAGGAAATAGTGTTGGTATTTGAGTACATCAGACTCTCTCACACATTGATTCTGTTGTCGTTAACTTTAAAGCTGTTGGAGGTTAAGGAATGAAACTTTGTATCCTTATACTTCATCATTAGAAAATGTCACTTTCTACTTTTGGGGTGTGGTGACCTAATTTCAGGATCAAGGTCACATCCAGACATCACATTGGGGGTCCTATCATCAAAGTCATGGGGGTCATTATTTTAAGTTTTCCTTCATATTTTTCTTTTACATTTTCCCTCTAGTTTCCACTGTATAATTTGAAGCCATTTAAGGTTACAGGATGAAACCTGGTGTATTCATATGTACATCATCATTAGCAGGTATGCCGGACACCACATTGGGTGTCCTATCATCAAAGTCATGGGTCGGTATTTTAAGTTTTCCTTCATATTTTTCTTTTTATTGCTGAACGTTATAACCATTTGAGATCAACTATATTTGTTATGGGGGGGGGGGTTGTGGGCTTAACACCATTTTTCAGCGTATGATAGCGATACATGGCAGCCAGTATATCTCATGAAGGAAGAACCCAGAAAACCCCTTAAGAAGAACCACCCACCCACTGAAAGCTACTGGCAATCTTTCTCATATACCCATTTGCTGAGCCTGAGACTCAAACTCACTTGGACAGAATTGAGAAGGCAGAGATCAGTAAAGGTGGGCACCTTAGGTTGTGCAGCCACCTGGGGCCCCTCTGTATTTGTCATGTACCACATTTGGGTCCTATCATTAGGTTTAGGGTCACAGGCCAACATTGCATTCTATGTTTGGGTCCTATCAAGGTCACATCTGTGTTTCTTGATTGCTTTTGTTTCTGCTGTACCTCTTAACAGCAGCTTGAGGCCCAGGGATGAACTGTGCTGTACTTAAGTTTCTTCATTTGATGGCATCTTAGGTATCACAGTCAAGGTCATAGTCACTAATCAGTGTTTTCTCCTTTTCAGTGTGCATACACATTTTCAATATGCATTCACATCTTTTGAGATACAGACATCAAACTTGGTTTCCTTCTGTGTCTATAGTAAAAGTCATACAAGTAATGTATGCATTCCTTTGATTATTTCTGTAATGGGTGTCATTTATTAGAATTTGAATCTAAATACTTTTAAATGGTAATTATTAACTTTTTTTATCCTCATACATCCATATTTGTCTGGAAGGTCGTTATTTACATGCTCTGAGAAGTACATGTTGCAAAATTGATGTTAAAGTGTGTGACAATTTTGGACAAGATCAACCTAAAGGTGTTACCCAGTACAATCCAGATTGAATGTTGTGCTTTGTGATGTCACAGCAAAAGCTTCGCATGTTGATAAACAAAGTCAAACTACCCTATATTGTGACAGTTTGACTCGACATGCTCTTTTCTTGACTTGTTTAGTACCAGGCCACCATTGTAAAAGTCCATAGCGATCAGTTATTTTCATCATGAAATTTCTTCATGACAATTAAGGTGTAGAGCATTCAATAATTAGGATTAAATAGACTTTGGTTAACTGAATTTAGTATGAAATTTAAAACAACAATTTATGTTTAATATAAGATGAGTAAATGTGCATATTTGAGCTGTATGACATTTAATATACCTAGTAACTCTACAGCTGTGTCACAGGGGTCACAGCCAGGTTTATCATTGTATGCTTTTGGTGACCTTGCCATAGCAGATGGGGGACACACACAAAAAATCTTATAGCTTCATTTCAGGTATATTAGACTGTATTGCATAAATTTCACTGGTAAGGTTTGAAAAAATACTACAACCCAGATGTACAGTTTATTGTGCATAGAAACATGAATGTTCTGAAAGGTAGAAAAGATATATTTGATATAGTTGCGGTTGTTTATGATAAAACTGTTTTGCCTTTTGGAAGTGTTCATTTTATCAGTTTTATCATTAGCAAGAATTTAAAGGGAACAAAATCAGATGTAAAAAAAGAAAATGTTATCATTCTAAATAGGACTTTGTTATAGAAGAGTAAAAGTATTATGTATGTTGTATCAGAAGTTTCAACTTTTAACATTGCTGTACGTATATGTATTGTCAGATATGTCCTATATAATGGTCAGAATTGTTCTTCTATTATTTAGTTCTCCATTTCTCCTGAGAACCATTTGAAAGATCATCATAATGACTTGGTTAAACTTCATAAAGATTTGGGATGATTTTTGGTGTCTTCTAGTTCTTCCTTACATACTGTCCATATTGTTTTACTGATACAAGGTCCAATATAAAATCCTTTGCTAATGATATGTCATTATCAATCATTTTGGAGATATCACCTTTTATAATGATATGTCATTATTGATCATTCTGGAGATATGACCTTTGCTATATAATATGTCATTATCCATCATTGTGGTGATATCACCTTTGATAATGATATGTCATTATCAATCGTTGTGGAGATATGACCTTTGCTAATGATAAGTCATTATCGATCATTGTGAAGATGTCACCTTTGCTTATGATATGTCATTATCAATCATTGTAGAGATAAAAGATGCATTCTGAACTAAAACCAACCAAAAATTCAGTTGTGGGCCAATCAGTGGCTTGTAGATTTCGTAGTAAAATAAAATGATCTATGGTTATAGCCAGACAATCCATTTAAATCTACCTGGGAACATGCTTTTATTTTTCTTCTATAGGAGTTATGTCTGATCCTTTCTTGTTTGTTTTTTTTGTATATATATATATATATATATATATATATATATGCCCACTGTGGTAGTATAAAAGGGTATATTGTTTTGCCATTGCTTATTTGTACATCCATTAGTCTCTACCCTCATTCGTCCATTTTGAATCAATTTTAGTGTCATATTACAAAATCTGTTGAACATACAGTCATGAAAGTGTGCATACTTTATTATTTTCAGATTAGATTTTCAGATCTTTACAGCAATTTTTCAGTTTTTAAAATGCATTTTTGTTTTAATTTTTTGGACTTTTTTGACAAAACCATTCTCAGCACAATTGACTAAAATCGACTAGAGATGGACAGATGCAGTATTGTAGGTATAGTTGTCTTTACAGATGACTATTTAGGATTTCTTGTCATTACAGCATTATTTTCTACCTTATTTTACATGTTTTAAAACTTTTTGACTTAGACTTTGTAGCATGATTGTGCAAACAGCAATATAGACAAAACATTGGTATAAATCTTGTATTTTGATCCCAATATTAACTATTTTTCATTTTGAATTTTTGGACTTTTGCATTAGGTCGGTAGTGGAGTCATACCTATTTTTCAAACACATATCTGGTTCTCTGTAAGTTTGGTTCATTTCTGTTGATGGTATGCCCTGGAAAAATAGCATTTCATACTCTCCAAGTGGATTTAATGGAATAGTCCTGAATAAAGTGATTGTAGTGAGCTTTGAGAAAGTGTAAGCAGATCTGATGATTGTTCAACAGGTGATACATGCAAAAATGTATTTGTAAATGGGAATAGTATGTACTATGGGAAATAAAGAAGAACAATGACAGTAAGTGAATCTGCATTTATTACCACACATCAGGAAGAGTTATTACAGTCTTACCTGAGTTTGCATTTTCATGAAATTTTGCATTCAGTTTAAATTATCAGTTTTAGTGTTCCTCATGATTCATGTAAGTATCCGAATGCATATTTCACATTCTCAGCATTATAGATAGCTGTAGTATTAAAACAAGGGAACAGGTAATATGCCTTTCTGTTGCATATGATGGTGGGGAGGTGAATGTTGGCTTGATTGATATTACATTGTGACTTTAAATTAGTAGTCTTGCTCACCCATGAAAACCGTGAAAATTGGAACCCCATGAATTAAAAGTGTTTCACAGGAAATCTATAGTTCTAGTTGCAAGTCTTCTACAGTTTTACTAGGTTTGTAGTTCCAATCATTGTTGTCTTCCTGGTTTAAAGCAAGCAGATCAATGAACTGGGTGAGTTTGGTAATCATAGGTTATGAGGTATCACAAATGATACACTTGTAGAGTTACTTGAATATTTTCACCCAGGTAGCAGGGTTTGTGTTCTGTAAAATGCAGGAGAGCTGCGAACAGCTCTCCGGGTAGTGTTGAGGAGAGTTATTCACTCTACACAAATAATTTTGACATCATCTTTTATGGCACATGACATCATTTATCAAAATGGCAGAACCTGTAAACATATCAGCATTTGTGATAGGCAACTGCCATGAAATCTGGGACAAAAACTGAGAAGTTTGCTCAGAAAACATCTGCTTTGTTTTGAACAATAAGATTGAGGATGGTGATGAATCACTCTCCTGGAAGCAATTTAAGCAGCACAACAGTGCACGAGAGTGATCATGCTCCTCAAAACACAACCCTGAGATAGGAACCCTGCCTGCTCCATTGAACCGGAGTTGCTTGAGTTAGAACTTCAATTTGACAAGATCCTCAAAGGCATGATCATGACTTCAATTTGACAAGATCCTCAAAGGCATGATCTTGACTTCAATTTGACAAGATCCTCAAAGGCATGATCTTGACTTCAATTTGACAAGATCCTCAAAGGCATGATCTTAACTTCAATTTGACAAGATCCTCAAAGGCATAATCTTGACTTCAATTTGACAAGATCCTCAAAGGCATGATCTTGACTTCAATTTGACAAGATCCTCAAAGACATAATCTTGACTTCAATTTGACAAGATCCTCAAAGACATAATCTTGACATTCTTTTCCTTAGTTTTTCTTTCGTGTTACCAAAATTCACTGCCAGTAATGCAGAACATGAATAGTTCATATCACTGGCCTGGTTTATTTTCGTTTCATTTTTATTACACTACTGCCACTGTAAAATCTCAGGGAGTTGGAACTATTCTTACTTTTGCGAAAAAGAGTTATTGTAAAATTGTATTTAATATGCAGTCTAATACTTGATCATGAACTGTAAAAAATTCAGTTAATCTCCTCGGTAGGATTATGTTAAATTTAATGAAAATGATATTTTATAATATATTTATTACTGTTTCTTTACTTTTTTTACAGAAAAATGTTAGAGAATGCTGTGAGGCAATAGGATCCTTTCTCAATCAAGTTCTTCAGGGATCCTTTGGTAGCAATAAAGCAGAGATGTATGTATTGCCTTTTCATGTACTAAAAACCTACACATCATTTCCTTGAAGAAAAAATTGCCTTTCTGAATCATGTTGTTGTTGTGGGGTTTAACACCATTTTTCAGCACACGATAGGCTATACATGGCGGCCAGTATTAATAGTGGAGAAAAAACCCAGGAAAACCCCGAAAAGAACCACCGACCGACGAGAAGCTACTGGCAAGCTTTCTCACATACCCACATTGGCCGAATCCGAGACTCGAACCCACACAGACAGAGGTGAGATGGCAGTGGTCCGTAACGGAGAGTGCTTTGGACCACTCGGCTACTTGGGGCCCCCCTGAATCATGTACTTGTAAGCATCCTTTAACCTGATGTGTTAGTAAGGAATAGGCCTATTACAAAAACATAAAAGTCTTGGAAGTCCTTAGTATTTATTACATACACGAGGTAATTAATTCTTATTGTTAGTATTCTTAAGCTCATGTAATCAATATAGCATTCTGTAGAGATATTCAATCTGTACCTCCATATTTATACACCCAGGTTGAAACTGTTGAGACATTTATGTTAGCATGTGGATGTCTTATAAGTCTTATAAATCCCAGGTTGCTCTGAATTCTACTCAGTTTGCTAAACTAAATGCAGATAGTGTTAAAAAGGGGTACTAATAGAAAAACCACATATGTTTTGCTCTGAGTTATGGTCAAAGAATGTTGAACAAGGTTTATGGTGTGCATTTGTTCCATCCGGTATTTATACTGTTTACATCATTGTTAATTTCATTTTATATCACTTAATTGGTATTAAACATGATTTTATTTAATTAGTATATAGGTTTTTTTTAATGCAGTGCTTAGTCATCTTACATTACAAACAAAATTTACACCAATATTCCGTTTGTCTAAATAATTCAAAACAGAAGAACCATAAACTCTTCTTTCAACTTTATTTTTTAAAGCTGCATCTCCTTGCGAAAAATCTGAAATTGAGATAATAGCATGATATAATTTTGTGGCTGTCCCAAAGAAGTTTGGTGAAAATATTCAGGTAAAATAATTTAATCTGGGTGGGGACCTAGTTTCTTTTATTGAACTTTATCTGTTTGTCATCAGTTCGAACTTCATGATGAAAAGAAATGAATGCAAATTTATGCTTTTGGTTGTAAAATAATGCTATGTTTGTATTTTTTGTATTATACATTAAGGTTGTAAAGAAAGGATTTTCACATATTGTGTATGTTTACTGTTGTGATTGTTTGGACCATAAAACAGATTAAAAGAAAGAAGACTTGGATTCTCATTGTCAGGTGGTAAGATTAACTGAGACTGTGACAAAGCATATATTTCTTTAGGTCCCAAGCTAAGAACCTGTTATGGAGTCAAGTTGAACAGACATCAAAGGAATTTTCCCCCCAGCAGATAGTCATGGCGCTAACATCCAACACACAGGAGGCATCATTTGTACTGCGTGAGAAAACTTCCCGGATTGATATAAGGACTGATGCCCAGAAACTTAGGTAAGAGAATGTTTGAAGGTTTATTCATCTACATGTAATTATGGCCAAGTTTTTAATGATATATAATACATAAAATCTGTTTGTAACTGATATATAATAACTTGTATGGACATCAAACGTGGCTCTAACTGCCATATTATAACATGCATTGACATTAGACCTAGCTGTTAAATCGTAACATACATTGACATCAATTCTGGCTGTAACTGCCATATTATTAAACCTGTTGGCATTAAACCTGGCTGTAACTTGTAGATTATAACCTCTATTAATATCAAACTTGTCCATAAATGTTATGTTCCTATTTATGTTAAACCTGACTTTACCTGCTACATTATGACACCTATTGACTTTAAACCTGACTGTAACATATATCACCTATTGATATTAAACTGGCTGTAACTTGTATATTATAACACCTATATATGTTAATCTTCAGAAGATTAACAAATATCACACAACAATGATGATCTGACACAATTGTCCAGGATTTCTCAAAAATTGTTAATAAAGCATGTCCTGGCTTTGATTTTAATACCTTTTCACCTATTGTTACTTACAGTGAGAATGCATTTTGCGATGAAGATGTATCACATGCAAAAATTGTTCCCTGGGGCCTACATCTCTGTTTAATGAGCATCCTGAGAACTTCAGTACCATTCCATATATTTCCCACATACATTCAATGTTGATGCAGGTGTAAGGCAACAAAACTATTTGTTTATGTATCATTATTCTAAACTTGTGCCAGTTCTCTTATTCTTTACCTGTTGACAGCAGACATGCACTATATATATATTGGCAATGTCGCCGTGGATGTGGGAGGTCAAGCATTATAACCCATACTGAGTCATACCAAAGACTTTTAAAAATGCCACTAACAGCTGCCTCACTAAGCACTCAGCATTAAGAGGTTAGTGTTAAGATTGCTTGTCCTGGTGTCATGATGATGTAACTGGGTGGAAGCGGATGCTACATGTCTGTGGCATGATGTCTCAGTGCTAGACTTCACTATAAACTGCTACATTGCAGACATTGTAGCAGTATGACTGAAAAACTGTTACAGCAACATTAAAAATCCCAAATACAATTATACACAGACACATAATTAGTGCGTGTGTGTGTGATTTGAATTTTTTTAACGTAGCTTTAACAGTTTTTCAGTCATATTGCTACAGTGTCTGCAGTGTGGCAGTTTATATTGATGTCTAGCACTATCATGCCACAGACATGTAGCATGATGTCCCACCCAGCCACCTTATCCTGACACCAGGCTAACCAGTCGTAACACTAACCTCTTAATGCTTAGCACCAAGCGAGGCAGCTGTTAGTAACATTTTTATGAGTCTTTCATATGACTCGGCTGGGGATTGAACCCATCACCTCTCGCATCCGAAGCTGACGCTCTAACCACTAGGCTACCAGAGTGGTCACATAGTTAGTAATGTCGGATCTGTTTTTATACATCAGTTAACAGTCTAATTATGCTTTACATTGTTAAAAAATGATTAAAACAAACTATGGTCACCAAAATCAGCTATTTGATCTAAAATAACAGATCAGAGAAAAGTTTGGACACAGTAATACAGTTTGAAAAAGTGCAAATATGCTAAATTCATTCTTTTCTTGTTCTTTTTCAGATTTAAATATGAAAAGTCAGGAGAGCTACATGATCTTTCTTCATCTCCCTCAGTGATACAAAGTGTCCATGAGTTACTGTCTGTAAGTTTCAAATTGCAATTTTTGTTGACCACTTGTTAGTGGGAAGAATCTAGAATAAAATACATGATCCCAGTACCAATCTGATACCTCAGTCCACTTACTTGGACTTCATGCCCATGTACATGTGTCTCTTGTGCACTGAACATTTCCTCATTTAAGTCATCATTTAGCATTTCTGCTGTTCTCTTTTTTATACTTTTGTAGTTTTTCTTGTGTTGTATTTGTAATTTTCTCCCCATTCCTTTCATTATTTATGTGTATCTGTGTCCCATTTCTTTGTACCTTGCCAGCAAATCAGTTTTTCTTGTGTTTTAACCCCTCTCTTAGTAGCCTCATACAGTAAGTATTTCCTGCTGAATTGGAAGCTCATAGTGCCAGGAAGAAGAAACCAGCTTCTTCCTCTTTATCACTTGAAGACCCCCATTATTGCCAAGAGGGGTTTACAACACTGTCAATTTAAGTAAGTTTCCATAAGGGATCTGTCTGGTGTATAGAAATTTCCCACTTTCACTACAGTTAGATCACTCACAAGTAGAAGATGTCAGCACCCACAGGAGGAATCTTTGGCATTTCCCAGTGTTTGTAAGACACCATCACCCAGTAGCTTTGTTGCCAGCTCACTTGAGTACACTTGATTTAAATCAAGAAGATTTAGTTTTCCAGAGCCAAGTTCCATGAACAGAGACTCCTCAATAAGGCATGCATCATCTGACCAGTCACTGACTGGGCACTGGGTGATGTATCAAGTGTCAGTCATTTGAGGGTCTGCCATCAGTCACTGGGTACTGGGCACTGGTTACTGGTCACTGGGAAATGTGTCTTATGATAATCATTGAAGGTCTGTCAGTGGTTACCAGCACTGGGACACAAGGTGCTGGCACTGGCCACCACTCACCTGATAATGTCCCAAGTAACAGTCAGTCAGTGTTGGGACCATTCTTCTCATTTCTCTTTTTGATCACTGAGCACAGAGTAACTGACACCAGACACCGGTTCTTTGACTGGTTACAGGTCTTGACCACCACCCATGGGAAAGAGATCAGTTTGATAATCCCACTTTATTTGTATTTCTGTTCAGTCCCAGTTGGGAATGGGCTCCATGTTTTGATGACGTCTGCTAGAATGGATTGGATCATTACCCCTTCTCAGTCTTCCTATCAGCTGCTATGGGGTTTGCAGACTCCCATCACCAGGTGGTGCATCCAGTCATGTCTCCTTTTACTACTATGGCAAAAGTAGAGATCTTTCCCCCACCCCAAGCAGAGACAGGTTAATAAACCTCTGCTCATAAAATTTCCTTCTATGTGGGAGATGAGACAAAATAATCCAGTCTTATCCAGATCATGTAAACAGGATGACTGACTCTCAATTCCTTTTTTTACTCAGATGAGTTCTCAGAAAAATCTGTTATGTTGGGAACTTCTCATCCCATGGGATTTCCTTCTTTGTCTAACACTACAGATTAGATGGTAGAGAAGGAGTTTTGTATTGTAAACTTTTTATAAAGCGGTCAATGAAGTTTATTGCCTCCTTCCTCCAGATCTATGTCCTAAATCAACTGGATCAACAGATGGTAGGATCCCCTCCAGTTTAAAGAAGACCTTTGGGACACAGCTCAAATCAAATCAACCATCTCCTGATGAATTCCCCTCTTCTGAACATTCTTGTAGGTGTCTAGACTGACCCTTTTTTCTGTGGCTTAGTTATACCTCATGGGCACTGCATGGGTTCTTTTCACATTAAAGGAGGGTTACTGGCTTTGCAAGGCAGTAACAAATAAGGTAAAATAACTTGTCTGAATATTATGTACCAAACTGCATATTCTTGTCAATATAACAAAACCCTTTAGTTGGTTTTTCTAATACTTTTTTTACAGTAACAAAAACATTATACATGACAAGTATTGAAAACCAAAAACAAAAAAGAATAATAACTATCAAAAAATAATTGTCTTCCAAAAATAATTGGAAGACCTTTAGGGTATTTTCATGACATTTTCATGAACCTGATGTTTTAATGAATGTGATTTTTTTGTTTTTAACAAGGAAAGAGAAGCAGCTCACTTCTACCGGTTTATTGAGACGGAAAAATACAACAATGAGGCCTGGAGACAGGAACAGAAAATCCAGGAAGTGAGTGAACAGATTGACAAACTCCTCAAGAAAAAGTTCACACAAAAAGCATCTGACTTGAAGCTAGCAAGGTAATGTTATTTTTCTTCAGCCTCAATGCAGTTACAAATCTATGCAGACAAATGAAATGTAATATGTTTTCTTCTTTTATACTATAGTAAGTATTCTAAGTTATCTTCATGTACCAAGATAAACATTTTACCAATTGTTATACAAAAATCAGACCTGCCCACCCTCCTCATTTATTTGTAAGACTCAAGATTTTTAATGTACACTCCTGCTATCCTGCTTGTAGCATAATTTCTCATGATTTTTCATCATTGCTGTAAGAAAAGAAACAAAACCCAGTACAATAGTAACTGTGCATTCTATTTTGATGTCTCTGCATAGTGTCAATTGTCTACATCCATTTATAAACTGTGGTGAAAGTGGTTACTTGGTTGAATTAAACAAGCTAGAACAGTGTTCTTTGTTCAACATCTATCATGTTCAGTATTATAAAAATAACATGTATAATGGACTTGAGAAAAGGTATTTCTTATATATTTTGAGGCCAATAAGCAGAGTAAATAGTACATTTACAGTTATACACTAAATTTGCACAAATTTAAGGCTTATATGCACTTGTTTATTGTGTCCTAATAAAATTTATTGTCCTTAATTTGTTCACAAATATAGATTCGAACCAGAATGTCTAGGGCACTATAAAGTTTGTCCATAAATCCAATCAGAAATCCATATTTAATGGATAAAAATGGTTTGATTTTAGTATAGTATGTTAATGTGGAGATTGTGCAAAAACATGTTAGACTTGCCTCTTATGGACAGAAAGTACAGGTAAAACCCCTTATAACTTGATGCTCGGGGTCCAAAGAATAACATTGCAATATAAGCAGGATCACACTAACAAATTTTTTGCAAAAATTTCCCATAGAAAATGTGCATTGAAATTTTAAGTTTCATCAGTTTTAACTAACTTCTTGATGATATATCATTTGTTTTCTTTGTCGCATTTCATCAGACATCAAATATACTTAAGTTTTGAATAGTATACATGCCAGTATGGTGGAAACAGTGCATGGTGAAGTTAAGGCATCATTAAATGCAGTGTTGGGAAAAAAATCTGCTGGGGATACGAATAATCGGCTTTTCCAAGAACATGTATTTAGGATGTTAAAAAGAGAGGTAACCGTAAATTATAAAATGGGAGCCATGCAGCCATCACGTTATAATCGGAATCATGTTATAACGAATCACATTATAATGGGTTTTACCTGTACTTGGGGTTATTAAGGGGTTGGCACAGAAGTACACCTGAGGGACCTAGATGTCGTCAGTTTACACACTAACATCACATTGGGGAATGACTGGCTTTTCCATGGGTATTGCACTCCATATGGTTCATCAACCATGTAGCAATCCAAGCTACCATAGTCAGTGATATCTCCACCTCCTCCTTACTGTTGCATCATGATGAATCTTTCTTGACAGAACCAGCAGACTGTTTACTGCAATGTTTTAATGCCCATTTCCTTTTATCAACTGCCGTTTGGTGATCAAGAACAAAACAAACCACCTTAGTTACTTTCTTGCACTGCAGATGCATGGACCAGCTATGCATATCATATATCATCTACTTCATCCCAGCTTAATGAACTGGGCAATGTCAGTGTTAACTACAGTGGCCCTGATCCACCATGACCAGACTCTGCAATATAGCTCTAATCGCAAGGGTTCAGTAGCAGAATCAATTGGCCATTGTCAGCCACCAGATGAATAATCTATGTCCAGTTTGCAAACCCGTGTAATACTGGCAGTCTCATGGATCAGTGTAACCCACATAGTGCCACAAGGCATTCACTGCAAATGCTGTACAGCTTAGTGCCTCAGTACCCACGGTGTGTCACTTCACTTTGTTCTTAAGACTTTGCCACTCAAAGGGAACCTTTACTTATCAACCATTTGGGTAGTTACCATATGTCACTATCACAGTCGATCATACATTGTAAGTCAAAGACAATAGGCCATTATTTACTATATTGGAGTGAGATCAAGATTAAACCAAGCCTACTCAGACATTATCTCACCCATCAATATGGAAAGGTTTTGTGGGTCAGATATGCCCTAACCCATCTCAGCACAAATAACGGTACAGTGTTATGCAAGATTAAATGGCACTATTCTGTAAAAGCTGGACAATGCCATATGTCACAGATTGCGAAAGGTACTACCACAGTTGATCTTTCCATTTAGTAAAAAGATGAAAGGTTTAAGCTGCATGGACCGGTTCCGTGGATCAAATATCCCCTAACCTGTCTCAACACAAATAACAGCAAAGTGTCAGGAAAGATTAAATGGCACTGTTCCGTCATACTTGTCTTGCATCTCAGATCACAACAGGTCACTACCAAAGATGATCTTACCATTTAAGCCCAAAGATGGGAAGTCTTTGTGCAGTTTGGTTACTTTTTACCCCAGGGCACTTTCATGGATCAGCCACAGGCCATTCAGTGCACCTGGTGCCCATATTAGTACTCCAGTACGCACAGGATATGGAGTCAATGAATTCTCATGCCGTTGTTATATTCATATGGAGAGCATACCCCCCCCCCAACCCCCAGGTAGTAACTGAAATATTCACAGGATTTGGTGCTGATTTGGGAGTCCTTGCATTCATGACATTTTATTGGTAGAGCTATGTTGAATACTGAGGTGAGCCATGTACATTATCTTTATTGGTAGGGCCATGTTGGATACTGAGGTGAGCCATGTACATTATTTTTATTGGTAGGGCCATGTTGGATACTGAAATGGGCCATCTGTACTGTTTTTATTGGTAGGGCCATGTTGGATACTGAGGTGGGCCATGTATACTGTTTTTATTGGTAGGACCATGTTGGATACTGAGATGGGTCTTGTATACTGTTTTTATTGGTAGGGCCATGTTTGATACTGAGGTGGGCCATGTATACTGTTTTTATTGGTAGGCCATGTTGGATACTGAAGTGGGCCATGTATATTATTTTTATTGGTAGGTCGTGTTGGATACAGGAGTGAGCCATGTATATTATTTTTATTGGTAGGGCCATGTCGGATACTGAGGTGAGCCATGTATACTGTTTTTATTGGTAGGGCCATGATGGATACTGAAATGGGCATGTATACTGTTTTTATTGGTAGGGCCATGTTGGATACTGAGGCAGACCTTGCAGGCAAGCGTACCATACTCCACTGTCTAACAGAGGAGGGAAACAGGCTGCAGGAACTGATGGCAAAAAATGCCCATGAACAGGAAATTCTGTACACAAAGTACCAGAGGATTCAGGACTTCAAAGACCTTGCAGTTAGTATTTACTAATATCTTACTTCATTACCTCTTGACAACCACAACTTAGTAATTTCATTGTTTGCTGTTGAATAGTTATTTTACAACAGTAAAATACACTGCTACGAATAGTTTTTTATTTTTCTAAAAATTCTATCAAACATGTTTTGGGTATAGCAAGAGGTTTAGATACCAGGTTCATGTTCATTTTCATTTTGTTTGATTTGAAGCTTGTCAACGAAGTCTGTTTGTTTTAGGTTTTATGTTTGATTTCCAGCAGTTCTTAGCCTTTTGGATGGCAATCCAGATTAGATTTTTGGTATTAACCTTTTGGATGGCAATCCAGATTAGATTTTTGATATTAACCTTTTGGATGGCAATCCAGATTAGATTTTTGGTATTAGCCTTGCCTCCCATCAAATGCTAAAGAAAACACTTGGATAGGAAATTTAAAAATATTAAGGTTGAGCTGCACAACCCACACAGAACAGCATGGTGACCTATTTTTGGGTCACGACCTATGGGTTAAGAACCACTGCTCTAAAGTCAGTTTGTTATCGGTTTTATACCTGATCACTTAGTCATCAAACTCTAAAATCTCATCCTAATGTCTCTGAATTGATTGATCAAAAAGTCAAAGTTAAGATTGATAAAAAATTCATAGTTCATTGAAATTTGACATGACTGTAAGCAAGGCAAACAGTAAAACTTTCATAATCTAACCTCATTTGGAGAAAGTTATGGGTGGTCGCAAATTTGGGCTTGGGTTTTTTCAACTCAAACTGGTAGTGCATTTAGGAATGCAGTTACTTTTCAACTAATAATGTTAGTGCATTAGAAATGCAGATACTTATCATTAAAAAATGGTGGTGCGATTAGAAATACAGTTACTTTCAAGAAAAACTGGTTGTGCAGTTAGAAGTACAGTTACTTTCAGCTAAACTGGTTGTGTAGTTAGAAGTACAGTTACTTTGAACTAAAGCTGGTTGTGCAGTTAGAAATACAATTACTTTCAGCTAAAACTAGTTGTGCAGCTGGAAGTTCAGTTACTTTCAACCAAAACTGGTTGTGCAGTTAGAAGTACAATTACTTTTCAACTTAAAGCTGGTTTTGCTGTAGTTACCTTTCACATATATGCCAACCATTACACTTCTGTTCACTGAATTACATTTTACGCTTGCATGTGTATGGTTTACTCTTTATTGGTACAATAAAAAATAAAATAAAAATAAAGCAATCAAAGTTGTTTTTGTTGTTTTTATTATCACCTCATTAACTCCACTAATATAAATTGAGAATATCCTTAAAAAGATAACTGCTTCATAATAGCATAAAAGTACTTTCTGTATCTGCTTTTTATAGCAACTGTATATGACCCATTTCCAAGAAAACTGATGAGTTTCTTAAGATTTGTTCTTTGCCTCACAGATTCTTATTCTGATAAGCTAGCTATTTGGCAGAACAGTCTATTCTTAAAGAAAATGGCTCCGAATGTTAAGCAAAATGCTTTATGGTGCAAGATGTGGATGTTATATGATGCAAAATGTTAATGCAGATGGATCTTTTTAAACTTTAAAACATGTCAGATCAGAAGAAAGGACAAATCATCACCACTTTACAAAATGTTAAAGAAGAATGTGAGAGTAAAGTAATACAGCACACTGAGCACATGATCATGTTCATTGTAAAATTCCAATTTACGATCATTCAGTGAAAGTTATGCATGTGGACTAGTTAAAGTGAGTGCTGAATATAAATAATGTTTTAGTATGTTTTGTGTTTGTATTCTGGTTATAATCCACATGGATTTTGCTCATTGTGACAGGAATTTTGATCAGCTGCAGAACCAGGTTAGTAGCAAAAATAAATGTTTCTTTTTTATACATGCTGTAATTGTGGCATGTAATATATAGATTATACTTTTTACATACCAAATATGCTTTTGTTACTTATAATAGCAATAATTATACTTATATCTCATGGGGTTGACATGCATGCTTTCAGGTAAAACTGATTGTGCAGTTAGAAGTACAGTTACTTTCAGTTAAACTGACAGTGTTGTTAGAAGTACTTATCTGGTTTAACTGATACTTACATGTACATTTACAAAATGTACCAATTTTTTGTCTCATAAGGTTAGGAGAAGAAACATTCATGATCAATCCATAGCAGTCAGCTATTTCTGTAATTTATTGCTAAGTTAATCTATTCTAATTCATCCTAATCTCTTCTTGTTTTAATTTATTTTGTAGGATAAAAAACAAGATCTGATCCGAGTCCTTGTGAAACAGAATACTAATGCCCAGTCTCGTCTTGATACACAGAAACAGGAGGTAAAATTTGAACCTTGTGGTCATTGTCTTTATTTGCATCACATAAGTAAGTTCCAAAAACTTACACCAGTTAATTTATTATATATTTACATATATAATAATATATATATAAATTATATATTAACAATCCCTCTTGTGACCTAAGTGGTTAGAGCATCTGCCTCATGTGGGAGGTCATGGGTTCAAATCCAGACCAAGTCATATGAAAGACTTATAAAAATGGTACTAGCAGCTGCCTCACTTGGCATTCAGCATTAAGAGTTTAGCGGAAGGACTGAATGCCTGGTGTCAGGCTAATGTGACTGGGTAGGACCTGATACTACATGTTTGTAGCATGATACCCCAGTGCTGGAAATTACTATAAATTGCCTCACTGCAGACATTGTAGCAATATGACTGGAAAATTGTTATGTTAAAAATCCAAATCACATACATATATTAACATTTACATTTATTATAAATTTACATTTACACCATGTAATGTATTAGATACTGACATTTAAGTTGGGTCCAGCTGCAAAAAATGGTATTCACCATAATCAGCTGTCTGCATCAGAATCTGTTTTGTTTGTTCTACTGATTAATCCTAACAAACTGCATAGGTCCAGGAATGTGACCACATTATGTAATGGAAGATGTGTGTCTGTAAATTGACAAGTATATATAGTGCTCTTGATGGCTTTGATATATGTATTGTGTGATCTTTAAGTGAAATGAAAAGCTGGGGATTGTAGGAGAAATCACCAACGCGAGATGGAAACTATTTGACTTTGTATTTACCAAACTGAGGGATTAGATACAAGGCCATTGTAATGTCATTTGTGCTGTGCTTTTTGACCTCATATGGGAATATTTTGTTGGTAATGCATTTTCTTTTCTTATAGAGATTTATGACTCTTAATAGAACATCTATGCTCAAATAAATACTGGCCTGAAATGCTTGAATACATTAAAGTAAAATTTATCTTGAGAGACCACTGCTATGAAAGACCACCTGTCTTGAGATACCAGATTCTTAGTGTACAGATTTACTGATTAAATAATGTTACTGTAACAAAATAACCAGGTTGGATTTTGGACTTAGAACACTGTGGATGGTGGTACAAATACAATGTTTATTGATGTATGACTTGATGTATGACTTGAATGAGAAAGGAATTATGATTGATGCTTGCGTGTATAGATCCAAATATTGGATAAATTTAACATAATCCACATGAACCTAATAATGCAACAAATATAAATACAGATAAAATGACCTTACACAGTACAAGGACAAAGGTGAATGATTCACAGTAATTTCACACAATGAAAAAAATGTGTTTTACTCAGTAGTAAAAATGATGTATTCACTCAGATAGTGAAAACTGAGGTAGTTTACTCAGTAAAATGATGAATTGATAGGACAGACATCATACAAAATATCTTAACACTCCCAAAACACTGGGTATAACAAATCCCAAAATTAGCCCATGGCTAAACGATACATGCATGGAGTAACACAAACACTCCATCAATATCACACTTGGCTACCAGTCACACCAGTCAATCAAGCAATCAGCATTATAGGTAGTCACTGACCACCATTCAGTTCCTTGGTTAATCAAGCAATCAGCACCCACCAATTCGGTCAGCAACGCCCGATCACCTGCTACTCGACCAGCAACACTGTTCACTCGGCTCCACAGCCATCATGGTCAGCTTCCATGGTCAGCTCCACAGCTGGCACCATGTCAACCACGATCACCATGGATCACTCTGGTCAGCTGAAAATACATCTAACACCGTGTACTATTCATGACACAGGTATATAGGATAAAATGTAATAACATTATATACGGTAAGTTATACAAATTACATTATCGGTACGATATTACAAAACAATAAATAGGTTCAGAAGTGAACCCGTGTCTGATAAGATTCCTATGATACTAAACATTTCTTAATAAAATGCAACTTTATATTGTTAATATAAATCTCTTGCTAAGTCACAAACAAGAATAGAAAATATTTGCATTATACCACACAAGCCAAAGCTACATAGAAAATGTCCAAAAATAAATGTGGTAGTACAAAAGCTATAACTTACAATATACATAAGAAATAATATACATAAGAAATTAATAAATAACTTACATACCTCTACAGCTAAAGATGTGCAAGTCCTTAAGTAGACAGCTTACTGACAAAACGTTCTGTAATGTGAAGATATCACCTTACAGCGAGGCATTTATATACAGACGATGTAGCCATGCTAGATGTAAATCAGTTTTTCCCATCGAGAGCACTGCGCATGTGCGGCAGGGATGAACCAAACTCACTATTTTGAAATATTGTACACTATTCGTAAATCACCCTCGGGTATTGTTGTACACAGAAAATGAAACCCGAGTACATATATTTAATAAATAGAGGGATTTATACAATTCCGTGACAGTTACAATCTGTATTAAGAGACCACGATTGTTTGGCAGAAACCATGGTCATTCAAGACACTGGTTTTACTGTATAAATCTACTGATTTAAAATCTTAATGTATCACCTGGGGATGGGTAAAGCTAGTTGATGGAGATTATTGGTGTAGGGATGGGATAACAAAAAACATAATACAACATGCCTGTCAGGTTTATTTAAAAATCACCTTTACATTGAGGAGATTTCTCTATGTGAAGTGGCATCAGTAAATACTTCGCATTGACTGTACTATTGGTAATGAATGAAGTACAGTCCTGCCCATTTATCTCAACATCCTCAGGTCCGAGGTAATATTATCAGGATAAGCGGATGTCAAGATGGGGAGAGGGGACTGAAAATAGTGACAATTCATCAATTTCTTACAGATGTGTAATAAAATCCATAATGCGTTTAGTACATGTACATGAAAAATCCATTAATTCCAAAATAGGTCACATGTTAGAAAATTCATATATCAGTCAGATCTTGTTTGAAAACAGATGTTTAAAAATAATAGTCCTCGTTTAATTTGTATCCCATTGTCAAGCAAGATGTGTCACTAAACAATTCACCACAATATTCATTGTTGCCAGTACTATGTGGTTGTATAGTTATTTACATGCTAATTAGACTGCATAGATTTTAGTCTGACAGGCAACAGATGTAATTATATTCCTAAAGCTACCAAGAGGATGAGGCTATTTATAGGGAATTAAAAAGTTGTCAAATAGTAATAAAATTGTTAATGACAAATGATTTAAAAACATTTAATTATATATTTTTTTTAATAAAGTCTGAATTAAGCACAAGTAGAACTTGTAAAACATTAAAAAATTCCACAATACATTTACAGAATAATACATATAATTAAAAGTTTGTTCTATAGCATAATCCACTGTTTTTATTTATGTTTGGTGATTACTTCCTCTGATAAAGGGTGCATTGTTTTTATTGAAGATTGTAGCTGGCTTACATTGATGAAAGGTGCATGCAATATTGAAGTCACTGCAAAAGGCCAATGTTGGAGGACCAAACAAATTACTGTTAGTTAATGTGATAGCAACATTAAAGCTTGGCAGCAACATCAGATTATTACAGAAGACAGTATGGGTCAGAATTGGCAGCTTCTCAACATAAATGATTAGAGAACAAAGTATTTGTTCAAGTTGGGACATAGGGCTTCTGTTGACTGATATATTTATTTTTATCTTAACATTGATATAAGCATGACAAATTTGGTAGCAACAAAAGTCCATTGATCCAGGACATAACTGATGTCAATTATAAGTGGGTGGCATACTTACAACTGCAAGTAGTACAAAGTTGACTATAAAGAAATTTATAGAAAATTACATTCTGGTTGCTAAAGTTTAAGTAATGACAATTTTGTTGATATCAAATCATAAATTCACTTACCCCACATCCAGTTTTGCTTCTTTTTCAAGGAGTAACATAAAAGACTTTGTAATGATATTTTTGTTAATTGTTTGTCGTGTTTTTCCATGCCCTCTTAATATTTATTAAATATTTTATCTCTGGTTTTAATGTAATCCCTTTTCCACAGATTGTGAACTACATAGACCGGTGTTTAAGCAGCCATCACAGTGAGGCACACAGACTGACAACCAGTCTGAAGGGCAGAGTCAACACGGAAATTGAAATGTTTGCCAGTCTAAACCTGCCATATTTAATGTTCTCCTCAGTAGATGGGTACCTTTTCAGATTTTTTCTGCAGTTATTACAAAATGATAAAATTCCTTATTTTTTAAACAAAATGACTGTATTCATTGTGTATTTGACTTTTGCCAGCATTCTTGTTTTTGTTAGAAACCTACCACATGAATCATAAATTAAAATGGTATTTATGTGGGATTGTGTAAATCATTCACTATAAGTAATCTGGCCCTAGTACATGCACCTAAATCAGGTAGGAATATAGTGTGTGGAAGGATTGATTATTCAGTAATGTTTTCCCTCACTGTATCATGGGATCCATAACTACCAGCTGATTATGTACCAAAACTGCAGTATAATGATAATAGCATTATGAATGGCATTACAGTGTAGCAAGAACTGAGTATCTTCTGCACTAAGGTATAGCGGGAATAATTGAATTTTGTCAAATTTTTTGTGTTAACTCATTAACCAAGCATGCCACGATGTTGTGTCATGAGGTTGTATGCCACTTTTGAGCTCTGTACTCACTTGGCGCTCGGCATTAAGAGGTTAGTGTTAGGACTGGTTGGCCTGGTGTCAGGGTAATGTGACTGGGTGGGACATGATGCTACGTATCTGTAGCATGATGCCTCAGGGTTAGACATCATTATAAACTGCTGCACTGTAGACATCGTAGCAATATGACTAAAATTGCTAAAGCTACGTTAAACAAAAACAGAGTAGGTGGTGTTTTATCAAAGTTGTGAGATGTAGTTCTGCAATGATACCAGATAATGTAGACTTTCTACTTGCATTACAAAGAACTAATATTTGAGACTATGGTTTTTTTTAGGCCAAAAATTACTAGTTTCGAAACCAGAGGTTTGTCTCTGATTTTAGACTTTTAGGCTTGAGATCTAAAGCAAACTGTTCCAGACTGCACACTAACAGACACACCTTTGCAGAAAGTAGGATAAGTTTGAGATTGGAAGTGAAAAGTGGCCAGGACATGAAAAATTTGGGTCCATATAAAAGAAGTCCAATTTTTACCCTTCTGCACATGCATGAGCAAAACAGCAAATCAGAAACATCTTTTATGCACCTTGGCATGAAGCTAAATGAAAATCTTTCAGAAGCAGATGTTTCTGGACACATTCAGAAATAACCAAAAAACTGCATTTCTCATTTTAGGTGAAAATAAGAAGAATGAGTTAAAATGAAATAAAGATATGATACAAAGCACCATGCTGTTTTCTATTATACATTTAATAAACCAGTGTAAATAAAGTGGTTTAATATTGGTCAAATATTATATCCAGAATAGTGTTACATCTAAATGCATAATAACAAGGGAAAATTTATATGTATTTGAGCTGCAAATATTTTTTCTGGAGCATCAGCTACTACTCATCTGCAAAATTAGTTTATAATAATAATAATTTAAACTTTATAAATAATAATTTATGATTCATGAAACAGTAATGAGAAGAAATCTAAAGTATTTTTATCTTTACATTCTTCTCATCACCAGTTTGTAAATTTTGCCTGAATAATACATATTTTTAAATGGTCCAGATTGCAGTTCTAGCTATCTCTTGATATTTGTCTTGCCCCTAGTGCCTTAAAGAGTGCAGTGTTAGATCTGTCAATTAACCATACAAGAGCTCCCACAGTGAGACCAGTATTCAAGAAGGTCTGCCAGTGCTTAAATTTCCCAGAATTCCAGGTAAAGTGACTTATTTTCAAATTCATATATATATATATATATATATATATATATATATATATATATATATATATATATATATAATTCACATATAATAAATGATCATAATGCATTTAGGGCATGTCCAGTGCCTTGTAAATCCACTTATCCTAAGTAAGAAAAGATGTTACAACCATCTTGGTTTCATTTAGCAACTCTTGTACTGGTTTGTTAATTTTAAAAGGTAGTCTGATTGGAGTAGTCTTCCCTTGGATAGAAGGATTGGCGCCAGAAACCATATTGTTCTCAGTTACTACTCCTGGTCATGCTGGAGCACATGCTGGACATGAAGGCCTTGCATATTCCACTTCTTCTAGTATCTATCCACTATTGCAGTGAATATTTGGAGTTAACTCACTCTAGGAAGGTATATTCCACTTGTTTTTATTCTCTTCTCTTGCTCTACTTTAATTTCTGACATACATATATATATGTCATTGGTTATACCCCAACTTTTATAAGAAAAGGGGTTAACATAGTACCTGCACTTCCATCTATCCATCCAGATGCTTGTCTGCTCATGCATTACACTTTTATGTCCTGCACATCAGGAGACCTATCATCAGGGTGAAGGTCATTGCTGAATATTTTGTTTTCCATCATGCTTTCCCTTTCACTCTATAACTTTAAAAGTGTTTCAGATTTAGGGATAAAAACTTGGTATGATTATGCATCATCACTGGAAGGCATTTCACATACTAATTTGGGGGGGTCTTCAAAGTCAAGGTCACAGCTCAATAATTTATACTATAATAGCAGTAGTAAAGTATCTGACACTATGGCCTGCTATCTTTTTCTGGAACACTAAGTCCCCAATCCCTCCTCTAATTTGTAATTGAATGCCCATAATTGAAAAGAACATAATCCGTTTGACATCTTAGTCATAGTCAATATATGGAATCTCTTTCCACTTTTTCCTTGGCTGGATCTTTTGAGTCACATTACAGGATGCTTCAATAAATGTAACCTTCACTGTTGTTGTTAAATGTATTTTTGGCTAACCACTGCCCATTTTATGTCTAGTTTTTTCTCCCCAGTCCATGCATTAATAGAGTGTTTTCTTGCCTTTTTCTTTTATATTTATGTTCTTGCTCAGTGATGTGGTGCTTATGTTAACTGTTCCCCTTATTAATACCTGTGTCATGGTAAGTATCATCTACCCTTTTCTACTTAAGGCTGTTTTGTTTTATATTTTATTCTCTTTCAGCAATATGTCTCTAAGTTTGAGATAGTATGGACATAAAAATGGCCCATCGAACACTCATCCTACTGACATATTGTGTTCTGGTTGTGGATGCATGGACATATGCCCAATTTATTGCATTTGGTCAGATAATGTGTGGGACTCTGCAGCAAACGGACTCACTTATTGGAGGACAGAACACCCCTCTTCCCCTTCATTTCAAGATGACTTCCTCTGTTCCCACGAGGGGTCTGGATCACTTCCTGTATTAGGGCAGTCTGCTCATCTGCAGTTGGAATGAAGAGGAACTTCCATATTTCAGAGTTTGCCAAAGGCAAAGGATTTCAGATGCTCAATCCTATACCATCAGTACCAGTAAGAGACAGATCCTTACCCCCTTTCAAAGGAGGAAAAAGATTCAAAAGTGAGTTTACCATCCTGGCATGGATGAGCAGCATCCTCTCAAAGAGGGCAAGTGTACCTTCCCAATAGAGATTAGCATTATTCTACCAAGAATATGAGTTGTAACTGCCCAATCCCAGTGGGGATAGGGTGTCTGGCTTTGCTTGCCCATCTAGTTTGCTATTTAATCCCTATGGGATTTGGGAACCCCCACTGCCTAGTATCAAATCATCTTTCCCCTCCATGACATCATGGATGTCAATGTGATGATTTCAAGGTATAGTGGACATGAGAGGCCATGGATCTGCTGTGTCACCTATGACCTTGTCCAGCAAAAAAGAGACAGTCTGGCAAAGTCCAGAAGGGTTAGTGATGTTATATGCCACAGAGGAAAGCAAGTACAGTTAGTATCTTTACCTCCCTCCTCCCCCCTCCCCTCTACACTTGGCACTGGAAGTGAATGTGAAATCTCTGTCAAGCAAATTACATTTGGGCACTATCCATATACTGAAAATAGTAATTCAGCTCCCGGCAGTACCCTATAATTTTTGTACTCAATATTTTGTTGACATGGATGACTCCAGCGCCGTGCTGTCCTGGCTGACCATAATGAGCAATCCATGTGATCATTACCAAACAGTGGCATGGCACTAACATTTGCAGGAAAGGTGTTAGGCTTGAAGACAGTGAATGAATTCAAATTTGCATAGCCCACGAATCTATCTTGTATGTTTGCATGAATAATCCATGTACACTGTACTCCTTTGGCTGGGAAGACACTGTCACATGATGATGAGTACTTAAGTTGTATGCCTTAGAAGTGACTGCTTAGCATGTGGCCAAAATAAACACATTGCAGAGGAGCCCAAAATGGGATTTCTCAGAGGTAAACAGCTTCTAGTAAATTAATGTAATAAATGCATGGACACGTTGCTTCATGGTAACGTATGGCAAATCTCTTATCTATAAACACTGGCTAAAACCCTTTTCACCCTTATTATGCTTGAGTTTTTACATGCGAGTAGTATTCTCTCAATCAGTAAAACTAGAAATTATAGTTATCATTGTGTCATCAAGGCATATATAAGGCTGCCAGTTAAAAAGAATTTTTTTAAAAAAACTTAAGAAAAACAAACATCATTACAGAGAAACCAGTCTCTGAATTTTACTGATCAAGTTGCCCATCTCTATCCCCATTTAAACATGAGCAGTAAAGCCTTGAGGTAGTCTGTCCTCTTTTGATTGACTAAGAAATGATGTGTAAACTAGACCTTGTCTCCACTGAATTAAGTTTTGTCTGCAACAGTATTATTGATTGGCAGACAATGAAACAGTATGTATACTACACATCTACAAATTGTAGACAATTTTATATAATGATATTTAGGATATCCTATGTCCAGTTACACAGAATAAGTGCTGGTCAAAACCTTTTGTGTATCTTGCATCAAAGTCAAGGTTTTATTTTGATGGTCAAGGTCAATGATAGATTATTTTACCACTTTACAACACTTTTTCTCTGATGCCTTTTATGATAGGGCATTGGTTACTTTCCATGTCTGCCTAAAACTTTTGTGGCTCAGCCCTAAATATCAGTCAGATTTCATTATTATAATCTTTTGGATCATTTCCATGGTAGGTGAGAGATAAAATTTCATCAGATTTGCTTGTTAACTTTGTCATTTATTGTCTCATTATTATAATCATCATAATTTCTTGCATGTTTGTCATTTACTTTTAAACTAGTTCAGTATTTGACCTGATTTTGTTAGTATTGCCAAAACAAGCCCTTTAGTTATACTTTGTTGCAGAACAGTTTGGGAGTTATTGTAGTTTTATTAACTTTCCTGAACTATTACATTGGTGTTGGCATCCCACTTACATAAAGTTTTTGAGGACACTTGGCCAAGTCTCACATGCCTTTGTTTTGCTCTCATTAATTACAGATAACAGATACATGGGCAGGATTAAGTGTAGTGATAGCAAGTGTTTCTGGATGGCAGAGGATATTCACCCCACTTGCATTTGTTATATTGGGTGCAATTCAGGACATATGTATGACATTTATGTGCAAAGATGGAAAGATGTTTGTACAACCATATATGACAAGTATCTTTCTTGAGTCAGTGAGACGGTAAAGACTGAATAGAAACTCACATGCCATTTGTATCACTTCCATTGCCAGTTCTGTAGATAGCTTGCCTCACTGTGTCATGGAAAGCATATGTTCTCTGATCTGCAAGCACAGTGTAAATGAAATATGGAGGTCCAACTGGACCAGAAATGGCTCTTCCCAAAACTGGCTATTTTGATCTGTCATCGAGTGTCAGTACCAGACTTCATCCCAGGATATAACCATCCTGAACTGTCCAGATACACTGATCATCAACAAAGGGAGGACTGGACATAATGATCTTACCTGATCAACTGAATTAACACTGTAATTGGCCCTGTACAAGCTCAATTCCACAAGCATAGCTGTGCCTGACAGTTTTGACTTCTGGTACCCAGAACAGCAACCACTCCAGTTACGAGTCACAGCTCCAGATTAAGATAGTACCCAGGCATCAGCCAATAGAAACACCAGCCTTGACTTTTCCCCAGAATCATAGCTTCCCAAGAAATCATATTCATGCCCACTAGCACCAGATCCATTATGCCTTCACTCAGTGACAGAGAATGGGTTCATCACCAAAAGTAGCTCCATCACATCCCTGCACTGGTTACAGCAGTGGTTCAGTCCCCTGTTCCCACTGCACTGTAATGCAACACCATATGGCAGTGGCCCAGTCCCAGATGTTTAGTACTAGACCAGAATAATGGAGGATTTTAAAATGAAAGCCTAGAGATAACTGAATCCCAAATAAGGGTGAACTCCCAGTTTTGGTCAGCTCCTCACTTTGGATACCTCATGGACACATTTGTCACACTCAAAGGAGGAGGCAGCCGAAAAGACCTACTCCTGACCCCAGAAAAGTATGGTAGACAAGAATGGGATAGTTCCATTACTGGTCAGTGACCTGTCACAAGTCAGCACCAGCTATGACAGTACCCCAGTCCCAGATATCACGTACTGGCCTCAGACCATAGATAATACACAACGATTCTGGAGTTATCTGTGTCCCAGCAGACATACTTCCAGGCCCTGTTTACAGTTCGATGCAAACTGTTTTCACTAGCTTAGATACTACACCTTAGGTGTGGATCTCTATGGTTTCCAGATTATGACTTCAGGGGCACGGCCCTATGGAGCTAAGGATAGATTTAGGAATCTCTGAATAATTCACGGATTAAATTGACTTATAATGCCAAATAAGTGTATATACTTGAATGGTAAGGCTATGAACAGTTTCTGTGTTGTGTATTAGGCACCAAGTCCCCAGGGGCTGGGAGAGACCCATGGGATAATGCAGATTGTATAAATGACACATTCTTTTTATGCCCAAAAATTTATCCTATATAGATTGGCTAGGAAAGTCGATAAATCACACAAACATTAATGGACAATGTAACAACTGTGTGTTCCAAGCTTTTCTTTCCCCTCTACAGTTTTGATACATGTTTGAATTTGCATTCATGAGCTGGCATATATCAGCTACATAGGTGAGAAATATCAGTTCCACCTGGACCTCTTATTTGGGTGTTTTCATACTGTTCCAGTTTTATGTTACCATGTTCAAGAGAGAGTTATTACAGTTGAATTGTGAGGGAATCTGGACTTTCCCATGTTTGTCCTGTCCAGAGAGATATATTAACTGTTTAATTCATGGCACATAGGCATTTTAAAGAATATTTAATGTGGAGGCTATGGGAGTGAATAGCTTGCCCAGTGATGCACAAGACAAAAGTTGGCCCTGGTGGGCTTTGACATGATTCCAGCTTGTATCCCACTGATTGTGAGTCAGTGCTCAAACCACTGGGCCAACATGCTTGAAGATGTACAAACATTATGCTCACTTACCTACATATTGATTTGTCTCTAAAAGGAAGTGAATACTTGAAAGTAATGTGTCTGCATACTGTTAGTGCTATTTCTAATTGTTTTTAGGCAGCAGAACAGATATTACCCTGGATACTGAGGACCAGATATGACATTGACAACATCCTGTATAGACTGGATCTGGAGAAAAGTGCAGTGCAGAGATTCCATCCTTCAGATAAGGAGAAGGACATTGCTAGCATTATTGCAGGTGAGAGGCTAGTACTATTGCAGGTGAGAGGCTAGTACTATTGCAGGTGAGAGGCTAGCACTGTTGCAGGTGAGAGGCTAGCACTGTTGCAGGTGAGAGGCTAGCACTATTGCAGGTGAGAGGCTAGTACTATTGCAGGTGAGAGGCTAGCACTGTTGCAGGTGAGAGGCTAGCACTATTGCAGGTGAGAGGCTAGTACTATTGCAGGTGAGAGGCTAGTACTATTGCAGGTGAGAGGCTAGTACTATTGCAGGTGAGAGGCTAGTACTATTGCAGGTGAGAGGCTAGTACTATTACAGGTGAGAGGCTAGCACTGTTGCAGGTGAGAGGCTAGTACTATTACAGGTGAGAGGTTATCGACATGGACCAGAAGATACTACCTATTAATCACTGTTTTTGTGAGATGAGTCATCACCTCCCTTATCAAGAATTCAATTTTTTTTTTAAATGTTGTGTTTTAGAAAGTATTTTGTACATATAACAAAATGTGTCTTTATTTGCTAAGAACAAAAGAACAAAAAAGCAAGGAAGTTGCACACCAGGACATATTTGCATACTTTACCATGGGGTAAATTACTGTTCCAGGTTTAACTTTAGCCATCTTATGTTTTGTTTATAAAGACTCTATTGTTTTCCTTCAGCATTTTTGGATTTCTTTTCTTGGATGGAAAGACATGTCACCAATGAACTTTATGATCTGTAACTGTAAGTACTTGCAGTAGTGGAAGCAGCTGTTTTTGTGCATTTAATTTTGTTTCTTTTTTCATGATTCAGAAGTGTGGGTGTCAGAAAGCTAGGTAGCCTTCTCCAACTAAAATCCGCAAGACGTTTCTTAAGTTAAAAAATTAAAAGCCAACAACTTCAAAATTATCCTGTTAGGCTAAATGTTTGATTGCTTAGAAAGAGGTTAATTATGACACTTGTTTCATTAATGGGACATCAACAGCTGGCTGTTAAGGCATGTGATTGCTTAATGCATGTAACCTTTGAGTCATCTTTATTTGTACTTTTTAAAATATTTTAGAGCTGTGTGAGGCGGTAGCTGAGCATGACAGGAAGCAGATGAGTGAGCTACTTCCTGTATTACAACAGAAGATCAACAAGACAGGAAAAGCTTTGACGGATTGTATGAAGGTCAAGGATGATGTGTTAGCATGGTAATGTATTTTGAATGCTATTACTGGCTGAATCCTATCCATAAGAGATAGTTTTCTCAAATTGTGCTTGCTGTAACACCTGTCCATATCAATAATGCCACAGATAGTACATTTTGTAGTAATTTTAATAGCAACATTATAACAGCAAATCCCAAAGAGTCACAACTGCTGTAGTAATTTTTACAAATTGGGCAAAATGATACTTCCATTCTTTCTTGACAGAGAATACTTTATTGACATTTCCCTTGCAAGAAATATGAGCATAAAGAATATATTGTGCTTGCACTATTTCATATCTTCATTTCACAAGTTCAACATTTACTTGTGTGTAGATGGAAATAGACAAGTTTAGGTCTGACATAATGTCAAATAATGTTAGTTCAAATGAATTAGTGTAAAAACACACAATAAATAACTGTTTAAAAGGTGAAAACTTTTCATCTTCATTTTTGTTTGTGTATCTTCTTATTTCTTAGGTGGGAGCAGCCAGCACAGAGTTGTGCCCCTTGGGTAACAGTAGATGGACACACTCTGCAGCACTGGATAGATAAATGGACAGTTATGGTCACTAAACTCAGACAGATGTTGGTAAAATAGGTGTATTTCCACCTTGACTTGCTTATCCAAGGGAACATTGGGTTGTAAGCCTTTCAAACCAGTGGCTGAATTTGATTCAGACAACCATGGCAACTGTTAAGTTTTTCAAACAAATGTCATGACTTTAATGCTTTTGTACCATAAATAGACCAAGAGCACTTCAGGATAAAAAGACTGGATATTAGATGGCAGTAAAGTGCTGTAAGACTTCTATTGCAGTTTTCGAATCTTGGGTTTTATTTAGTTGTATATTAATATATACTTATTGTGTATAGATCAAAAGCTCAAATGGTAACATTTAAGGTTAAGCAGTATTGTGGCATGAGTTATTTTACAAAACCTTGTTTTTTAAGTTACAGCATTTTATTTGAATGACTTATGCAATGAATTTGTGCAAGCTCATTTCCACTCCACCCATGAACTCATATCCACTCTACCCATGAGCAGTCAATAGCAATCATGCTTATGGTACAGGTGCTTCTCCTAGTTTAATGGCTTGATTCTTACTTTTATATTCGCATGTCTGGTTATCACTCTCTGATCCAGAACTACAGATTTACATGGCAGTTTCTTACTATACATCAATTACTGATAGACTTTAAACCATTTACTTCCTTTAGTTCAAAATATTGAACTTTCCATTAGCAATTCTGCAAAAAGATCTGATAATGATGCAATAAACAAATGTTATTATGAGTATGAATGATTTTTCTACTGTACCCTGCACAATTACAAATACTTTGAATATTATTGCGCAGATCATAAAATAACTTGCTATGTTGATTCCTCTATCACTGACCACAGAAACTGTAAAGTGTCGAAGGATTTGAAATCCAATGGAAACAGAGCCCTTGAGGAAGACCCACAAGATGTTATTAACATATTAAGAAGAACAGAGGAACATGTGATGAAATACATTAAAACAAAAAAATAATTTGTCAATAGATTAGATACTCAAACAAGTGAGCGTGTTTCTGTCATCAAGAATGCATTGGAACAAGTCAGCAAATTTGTTGCTGTTGTAGAAAAAAAGTAGTGCAGTAGTGGAATTAATCTACAGAGAGGAGTCATCAAAATATGAATTAGTAGTGTCAGACTCTACTGACACTGTCAGAGCTTCTGCCAGTTACTGGATGGTATTCTCAAACTGGGAAAGGAGACTGAAGTTTTCCTTAACATATGTCAAATTAAATTGCAAGTAACCAACTACAGGAAACATACTGAAGTACAGGCATGTGGATCCCAGAGAGGTCACTCTGACCCTCCATGATAGTCTGAAATTTATAATCTCTCCTGCTGAAGAAAGTTTGCAACCATTGAAACCAGGGACTGTTGACAAGCTCTCATCAGATGGAATTTTCAGAAAATGGGCATTTTCTTCAGTTATAGAGGTAAATTGTTCTGAAGAAAGATCGTAAACCTAGTACACAAGTTTAGTTCGGTTGTGTGATGGTTCCATACTGATCAGTAAACATCAGCATGGCAGGTGATGCCTATACATTGCCAAACATAAACTCTTCTTTGACTGGGAACTGCCATCAGATGCATGGGATGTATTATTTTGTGGAGACAGGGAGATCGCTTTAAGTTTACACAAGGAGAATAAGATCCAGTCCCTGACCTGCACTGTCCCTTCACACCAACACAAAACTTCACCACCATTTATAATTATATAGGCATTGCTGCCCTTGGCAAGGACAAGCTAGCTGGTCATTTCTGGATACAAAGATACTTGTTTTGAGAACTACTGCCATATTTTCCAGCCTATAAATCAATGCTTTTTGACTTGAAAGTCAGAGCTTCATCTTATTCCCCAATTTGACATATATGTAGTATGTCATTGACATTGCATTGACTTACATATGGATTATGGTACCCAGTATGTTAATAAACTTGCTCTGTAATCAGCATAATCAAAAGTAGGTCACATTGTTGTACCAATTCTTGTTCAATTATTATGTCAATAAATTCTTATAAACTGATATGACTGCTTTTATATTTATAAGTTTTGTCATTATTTTGTATGCATTCTGCTTGTATTTTCTGATTTCTCAAGCATGAAATAAAAGAAAACAATTAATGGTAAACAATTCACGGACTGCATAGCACACTTATGATCTATACTCTATAGTGTACTGTACTAATTCAAAACATATTGTTTATTCCTATAAAGGATCATCTTGTTTCTAACCATATGTCATTCTTCCTGATCACACAGGTCCATTGATATTTGATTTTCCAGTATATTGTTTGACAACAAGTGAGTTATTACTGGTATAGCTTTTTAATTGATATAATTGATCCTAGAGACGGATGTAATCCATATCAACTCAAGCATTCTGTGAATATTTAACAAATATGTAGGTTAAGCACATACTTACCATATATTAATGATACTGTCATATCTTCACTAGAGAATTCCCTTTATATAGCTTAAAATTCAGATAAATAAATGGACTACTCGTAGATCATTAATGATCCATTTTTAGTTTCACATTTCAGTTTAAAGCAAAAGGTAATGTCAACACATCACTTATATTCATTCTTAACCAGCTGTTGTTTCCGTGTCTCTCATTGATTATACCAATAGACAAATTGGTCTTTGGTTTCCGACAACAATCAAGGCCAGTTACTGCAGTTGTTTAAACCCTGATATTGGCTTTGATTACCAGTACTAGGTACCATATTGCTAGTACCCCTTTATTCTTTATCATTAATCTGCATCAATTAAGGTACCGGTTTTCAGTATCAAGTGGATTAAGAACCACAAGAAATGATGCCCACTCTCTTCTCTGGAGGTAAATAATGATGTTAGCCATTGGCATTGTCATCATTGCTATAGTACTGGTATATGTTAATGACAGGGTCCATAGGGGACCTTGAAAAGCCTTGAAAAATGAATTTGTCCCTCAAGGCTTTGGAAACACCTTGAAAATTCAAAATATTGTCTGAGTACCTTAAAAAGCCTTGATTTTCTTGAAACCAAAAGGAATTATTAAATAGTTTTCATTTTCAGATTTCAAAGAAAAAGAAAAGCAAAAAAAAAGATCTCTCCCTAAGTTTGTGGTGGAAGTGAAATTTCCACAACTGGCCACTGCGCAGTCATACATTTTGAACTTCCAGTTGTACAAAGCCCGGATGTAGCCTCAGTTAAATTTGAATCATTTGTACGCTTTGAAATGGCCGGCTGCCAATTCTAACATCGGTGGCTAGATGAAGAAAAATATAAAGTTTGGATTATGAGATCTTTCTCAGAGAGCTTTGCAAAATGCCATTTATGCCAGAAGGATATTAATTTGCATGCAATGGGAGAGAGTGCTCTATGGTTACATGCAGCTGGAAAAAAACCACCAAGCTCTCGTAATGTCGGCTAATATGGCAAAACAAGAAGCCTTCAACATGAAATCGTTTTTGAAGAAAGAAGTATGTGAACACAGAGATTCAAGTTTTAAAATAGTAACTGCACGTAGTCTTAATTATGAAATTAGTTTGCTCCGGTTTTATATTTTGATCGAGTGGAAATAGGACTGACAATAAGTGCAATGAACACAATGAATCTAAAAATATAGACTACAGCTGAGAGAAATGTTAATGTATCTAATATGAAATAGTTAAATATCCAGACACTGTTTTTAAATAAGTGATAATGCAAAAAAACCCAAATATCTTTGTTACTTTTTTGTGTGTTATGGGGGTGGGTAAAGAAGAAAGGCAGGTACTGAAAAAGACATTGAGACGACAGCTGCTGCTGATGACTGCATTGAAAGCAGAGACCCATGGGAAAATTTCCTTTATCACGACATCAGATAGTTTGAGGAAAAGTGTTAAGGACAAAATCGCTGAACTTAAGAGCTCTTGAAAAACAGCTTGATGACAAGCTACAGGAACTGAAAAATTCACTCTAAAATATTTTGGACTTTGTAAATAGTGTGGTGTAGACAGAGTAATATGGACATAGTTCAGTGACTGTTCACATTCTAATGCCCAGTTGTAGGATGTTTAGCATTAATGGGAATGATATCAATGATCATAATCTTGACTTCTTTGGGGGTTTTTTTTAACGTTTGCAAGAAATGTTCCTTGTATGAAGTAATAGTAAGTATTAACTTGTGTTTACATACAGTTTCATTTATGTATCCTTTAAAATTAATGTAAGAATGAACCTTGAAAAACATGATTTTAAACCTTGAAAAAAAACCTTGAAAATATTGAAAGAAATATGCTACTAACCCTGTAATGAGTTAGGCATATTCTGATCAATCTTTTCAGTCATAATCATTCACATAAATATCCCCACAAAAATCATACAACTTACCTTACAATGCCTCCGCATGTCATGGAATGAACTCTGTTGAACTCAGACCCAAGGCCAAGGAAATCTCACCAGAATTAGAAATTGAAAGTTTCAATGGCAGTACATCCTGGGTTTTAGGTTCATGCAAAGAAGGGGCCTTAATATAAGATAATGTAGTGCTATGGCACAGAAATACCTGTGGAGTTTTTGGAAAAATTGAACAACATACAAGACAGGGTTAAGACTGACAACTTGGAAATGACTAACGCGATAAAGATGGATGAAGTGCCATTAACATTTGACTCCAATGAACAGAACAGTTGAGCTTAAAGGAACTAACAATGTTACTATTAGTACAACAGGTCATGAAAAGTCAAGTTTCACTGTAGTTCTGTCATGCTCTGCCGATGGCGGGAAGTTGCCACCAGTCTTGATTTTCAAAAGATAAACATGATTGAAGTAAATCCCAAATGATGGCTGGACAATAACACGATGCAGAAGTGGTTAGATAGATGTTTCGCACATCGAATTGGTGAATTTTTCCTCACTAAGAAGCCTATCCTCATGGATTCTGTGCATGCCCACATCAGTGCTGAGACAAAGGTGAAGACTGAAACCAAGAAGACATCATTAGGCATCATCCCAGATGGTATGACAAAGTTATTGCAACCATTAGATATTTCCGTTAATCACTGTTTCCAAACATAGCTTAGGAAGTTGTGGTAAATATTGGATGATGGCAGGCGAGCACAGCTTCACAAACATGGGACATATGCGGCGTGCTACATATTCCCAGTTTGCACGTTGGGTTAAGGATGCATGGGACAGAGTGCCTGAGTCGGCTATTGTGAATGGCTTTGTTAAAGCAGAAATTGTCAGTGGGGTAGAGAAGCAAGATGAGGAAAATAAGATTGAGACTGATGATAATGAGAATATTTTCAATGATCTGAGCCTTGAGATAGCTGCCAGTTTCATTCCGATATGGAAGAGAAAGAATATGAGGGATTCGCAGATGTTGGAGATGATTAAGTGAATTCTTAACCATTATTTTCTTGATTAGAGCACAGTTCTAGTACAGATAATAAAATAAATTACAAGATGGATGTGCATTCAGTTATAATTGACATGTTAAATATTATGTATTATACAACTGTTCATTTGTATAAATTTGATACAGTATTTCATAGAAATATTAAAGTATTATAAAAAGTGTTTTATTTATTTTTCTTTTGTGACTTATTTTTCTGTCCCTTAATTTTCTTCACATTTCTGATTTCCCTATAGATAGCCACATTAATTTGATCTCATCTGTTGAATCTTGCAGACTGGTTTCAGCTGGAATGATCTGGCTAAAGCAATGGACCTTTAATTAGCATGTATATAGCACTGCACAGCCATGTAGCTCTTTTGGCAATGGATATCGTACTTAAAACAAGCATGGACTCTTTATTCAGCTGTGTCAATTGACAATGGAATACAACAGTGCCATTGTACAGGAGTAAGATCACAATCGTCAAGTAACTGAACAGTGCAGATTACAATTGTCCAGAACTCTCTCTCCAAATCAAAACTAGAAAAACATGCTAGCATCAGTGATGCAGTTTCTCGATTACCGGTCATCTGGAATAGCATAAAGTGATACCATTAATATGCATAAAACCGGAAGATACTATAATGTAATAAACGTCTTATACTCCGAATCGACTTATATATGGATGCAGGATGGAAAATTTACAAAATTAGCGAATTGGACATATACTCTACCTCGACTTATAGGCTGGTAAATCTGGTTCGTCAGTATCCTGGCTTCACGGTGGAAGGAAGAGTATTACCATGAGATTGCCCAGAAGATGGACATTTATAGCCATGTATTTATGTCATGTCATTACATGAACACCGTGTACTGCTTTGGATTGGATGAAAAGTTAAACTTTGTCTACAGGAGTAATAATCGAAGATTGATATAGGGTTCGACAAAGACAATGTTTGTGTAGTAAGCTGATTCGATGAGAACATCAGATACCAGATGGTGATCTTATTAAAATCATTCAGGCAGACATACTTTGTTTTTGTTTTTTTGAAAGTTAAGCTTTGATAGAATAAATGAATGTAGTGGTTTATCTTGATAGGTGTTTGAGCTCATATAGGTGGTAGTATTGTTTTAACCATTGAAGTGGCTATCATTTGTTGTCATCATAGTTGTGTTCTTTGTTTGTTATATTAGTTGAGGTAATCCAGATATTAAGTAACTACAAATATGCAGACTTTGACAGGCAAATCAACAACTGAAAGATATGACAATGTTGCGAGCAATGTGACTTCTCATAACTTTTACGTTATTTTACACTGTAAGTTGGATTTACAATTTCAGGTTGTTTAGCGGATTTGAAGTTGTTCCATTTACTGGCATCATACCAGATCTAGTCAGTAACCATTTTTTGTCAGTAACCAGTTCTCATCATTAACCAATTCTTGTCAGTAACCAGATCTCGTATTTTCAAAGAGCGCAGATTTTGAAATGAACTTGTGTGCTTTCTTAGGCTTGATTGCCTTTCAAAATAAGTTTGAAGAGCAATAATTACGATCAATTTGTGTACAGTCAGATTTGAAAGGAGAAATGAATCGCAATTAATTCACCTTGTTTAAATAAATTTGCTGTCAAAGCAACCCCTAAAATTGCAAATTTGACGAATGATAAAGGGAAGAAATAAAGGACACTTATTTCACTACATGTACATGTCAGGGATGGTTTAATAATGGCACTGGCCACCTATATTGTACAAACGTGTGATATTATTATAGTCATAAACAAAGCGCATTTGTTATGTGTTCACACAATAAAAATGTTTAATTAGACTATAAAATCCCGGTTTTTTAAATGAAAAATTATTCGGCAATCTCCGTAAACAATCGGCAGTTTCCGCGTTCCAGAAACGGATATGATGTGCATTTATCTCTTTATTCAGCCTAGCCATTCAGGTGTTTAATTTCCCCACGTAAATGTCTATGTGATATATCTTACGATCGTGCTTTTGTGCAGCAAATATGGTGCTCAAAGGTATGGCCAAGTAACTCGTCGAAGCTTTAAACTGCACTTGTCCCACTTGCATGGAGATGATTTTGGCTCCGTTCAAAGTCACTTTAGGACGTTTCAAAAGAAATTGTCCATCGTATCCCGAGAAATTGTGAGCCATCACCATGTCATGGAGATGGTAATCTCCGTAACGTTCGATGTCCTCTTGGCTCCACGTCTCGTCGATAGGGTCTAAGATCCATTAGGCGAAATCGGTCAGCGAGTTCGGTCTCCGAAACATTTTTTCACGTCCTCCAGGAATCTTGTTGCAGTGAGGGCAATGACTAAAGATAGGCTCTTGGATGCACTTCTCGCACGCTCGATGAGCCACGCAGAAATTAAGAATGTGAATGCCGGTCTCTTGCATACATTCGAAATCGAAAAAGATGAAATTCCCTTTCTTCCTGTCATCTTCTTCCTCTTCATGTTTGGAATGGTATTTTTGAATGTAGCATTTGTGTTCCAAGTCCACGATTTGGCGAAAAATGTGACATCGTTTCTTTCCTGACCATACGTGTGGCACTATTGGTACGTATGCCTTGTCCACAAGTAAGGCACAATTTCAGGAGCTGACAGGCACTTTTCCGCTGTGAACCTTCCGTCTTCAAATGTTCTTTGTAACATGTAGAGCTGACAAAGGTGCACTGACAGGCTGAGCAATGCACCCGTTGTTGTCCTTCGTCAAGACAGGGTTGAGAGGCCAAACATCCTGAGCATTTCGATCCACTATGCTTGTGTTGCTCTCGATTGTTATAGCCATAGTCACATTTCTCACAGTAATAACTGTATCCCAGGAATGGAACGATACTGGTAATGGCATCGAAATGTTAATCGTGATGATAGACGTGAATGTATTTTCCGTCTTTGAAATCTTTACCTCGAAACAACGGTGGTCCACGCACTTCTTGAGGGTACAGTTTCAAGGTGCAGCGTGGAGCTAAGACGTCTTGCAATTTTTGCATTGAAGGAATGCCACAAGGTGTGTCTTTTGATATCCGCGCTTGCTGTAACAGGAGTTCTGCTTCTCGTTGTTTGACTCTGTTTCATTTTCGAATGTTCTCCCATGCTCTTTCCCATTATGCCGTTTCGTTCTTGTCAGCATACGTTCGTCCCTCAACAATGGCATGGGCTAAACACATCTTGTCTTGGGGGTTGTTAATTCGGACGAGGCTCTTTTTGGTGCTGCGAAGGTCTTCTACCAATAACACCTTTTTGCATCCCGTCCTTTTGGGAATAGACACGTGGGTCATGAACAGTGTCGCTTTTCCATCGGTGATGTGAAACTTGTCGTTGGACTGTTGCATGTATTGAATCATGTGGATGACTTTGGAAGGTGTTAATTCTGATGGGCTGCTAAACTCGATCCAAACGGGTGACTTCAGACTGTCATGATATGTGGAAAGTGTCAAGCGATCGTCTTCTTTGGCTTCACATTGCTGTTTCAGTGTGGTTAACAAAGAATCTCACACATCGGTGATGAACTCTTCTGCAGTCTCCAACGGTACGTAGGACATGAAATCGTTAAACTTTACCGTGTAGGTGTCCAGCGATGATTATATGCGGTCGTATACTACCAACATGTGCTGTTTCGAAGATGATAATACTGGTGCTGCCACAAATACAGAATTTGCTGCGACGGCAGATATGCTCCAAGTGGCTGGTGTTGGTAATGCCGATGCTCTCAGCGGAGGTAATTTCAGAAATAATTTAGCTTCTGCACAACATGGCACGTACAGTGTGGGATTCGCAGTACATCGATCTCTCGCCGATTCCAGTCGAGAAATTTGAATGATGCTTCCTCTGAGAAGCATTTTTGGAATATGTCGTGATATCCGCACGGTCTTCAGAGGGGTTAAACATATACTAATATTAGAAATAGATTCTCCCACGCAGTACATGAACAAAACGGGTGCAGCTGGAGCTCCAGGAGTTTGGTCGGTTCATTATGACGTGGTTTGCGCTGTGGAAGCCTAAAATAACACCTTCTGCGGTCACATGTTCGAATTAGAAGCTATCTTGACTCGATTTACCAAAATCTTTTACTTTGAGTAAAACCAAATTTACATGCAACAAATCGCTCAAGCACAGGTGACCGGATGTGCAACTTATGAGAGAAACTTATGAGAGATGTAGATATTATTAATAGCAATCCGGAATTTCAAGTTACTTTAGGTGAAATAGAATTTATGATTTTATCGAAGAGTTTAGATATCAAATACTAATATATTTCACAAAAAAATATACAGCAGCAATGATAAGGTCCTAAGAGTCCTCCATTGATGCCTTTCTTATGGCACTCTTTATTCGTTAAGGCCTTTCTTATGGCCTACAGGCACCTTATGAGGCTTTTTTGTCCGGCGAACATTCTTTCTGAATGTCCTTTGTTGGGTATATTCCCTTTAGGGAGGTCACAAGGTTACGAACATTCATCACCCCGCTGTTTATTTTTGAGGGGGTTCCAATTTTCTCCGGCGAAAACGCATTTAGATTTAATGTATACCTCCCTCAAATCAAACCCCGAGGCGAGTGCAAAACAGCACCGACCACGTTGTTTAACGTGATGGGAGGTATACATTAATCTTTTGGGACACGGAAACCCCCCCCCCCCCATCTTTTAGAAAAATTGACATCCCAGGGCCTACCCATCGACAAGTGTCTGTTATAGGAACCGAACCCCAGTCCTTCAGTATGAGAATCCAATATTCTAGCACTGAGCTATGACATTCGGTTATAAATATACGTTTGAGAAATTATTACATAGTTACCTAACAGAAAATTTCTATGAGATTTGAATTTCATTTTTTGATTTTTTTAAAAAAAAACGTTATTATAAAACGATAGCGCTTTATACATCACAGACAGACAGTCTGGAAATTGATAAATACTCTACATAACCCAAGCCTAACAAACCTGTTTCATTGATACAGCGCCTTATTAGAGACAGACTTATACGCAGTCTGAAAATCGATAAATGCTCTACATTCCGCCTTTGTATTGTCCAAAACTACCGAGGTAATCAGCTATTGTGTCAAAATCAATACAGAACACCTGTTTCACTATGGGCTTATATAAAAACATTATTTCTCATTCTGAGGTTTTAAAATTACTATATTATTTCATACCAGATGATTTTCATTGATACAGCTCTGCATCACAGACAGACAGTCTGGAAATTGACAAATGCCCTGCATTAACTACACTATATGCTATGCTTGATAACCACAGACGATTTACGCTATCTGGAAGACAGTATTATCTCCCTTTAGAAACACAAATAAGACAGACAGAGTTATATTTCTTCCCCAATAACTAAACTTTCAACATTTGCTATCAGAAATAATTTATTATCATGATCATGCAAATAAAATGTAATTTTTCCGCTTACTTTTCGATGGCATTCAAATAGCTCTTTCATTGCTATCTTATTAAGAAGATACTTACTACCTTTTACAAAAACTTTTGATCGGTCTAAGTCGATATTAATTTTTGTGTATTGTTACTGGCTGATCGGATCATGAAAATTATTGTATTTCAGCATAAGTTCGTCACGTAATTTTTCAAGATAATCAAAATATTTACTGTCATCTGATTTGATAAGCGAGAGTTTAATTCTATCAAATTTACTAAAACAGATACCTGAAATTTCATCATTAAATTCAAACTATAATTGCTGGTTATCTTTTTGATTTTGCTATTAACTCCATCGACTAACTTTAAATTTTCGAATATTATTTCTAATGTTTAGACAAAATTAATTAAAGATGTCACAGCTGGTACTGGCATAATGTCCAATAGCTAGTGTATTAATACCGTTCTTACAGTATCTCTTATCGTCAAAATTACTTAGTCCACGTTTGTAATAGTATCTGTTTCAAGTTTGTGATGATTTGTTCTAATAACATTTGTTTTAATAAAGCTGACATTATTGTTTAGCGCTGCTTTAAAGTCGTCAAAT